>VTPC01005205.1:16039-45708 GCA_011009095.1 Ignelater luminosus
ATACGAAGAATTATATCATTTTCCTGTGGTAAACACAAGAGAAATCAATTATTTTAAGGTTTCTACAATATTCTATGCTTTTGAAGGATAATAGGTAGGATAGTCTGTACCCACATAAAAATTTCATCATCAGGAGGAGATGATGCAGAAATGCCTAGAGATCGCGGAGACTATTTAGTATAAATGTGCAAGCCATTTCTAATGCACATTTGAAAATTATAAATTATATCATTGCTCGCTGGCCTGGTTTAACCTATGATATGGCGCTCGTCAGAGCTCCTTTTGAAGCATACTAAGTTGGAAATTGTTTACTGCCTGGAGATAATGGTTATGAGTGTAGCAATTACCTACTTACCCTTATTTAGCCGACCCAACAATACCTGCTAAGAGAAGATACAACGATAGTAACATTGCAACGAAAATTTCTGTGCTTGTTAATGGGAATGAACATAAAAGTTAATAAAGCATTGAAAATGGTAGCGGCTACGTGTGTACTACATATGTAATATATACATTGAGTTGGGTAATGGAGTTCCAGCAAAAAAGCAAATAGTCAATGTTGCAGTAAATTAAAATGGAAGACTATACAGTAAAAACAGCTCCAATAAATACTAGCACCATAAAGTGATGGCTACTGAGATGAATGAATAACAGATTTATAATATTCTTAAATAAATAGAATGTCAAAGACCAGATACGTAAATTTCATGTACAGTTTCAAATAATCTCAGTTCTTTTCATAATACCTAGTACTTTTTCAAAGTTTTAAATTTCTAGAAAGTTGATACAATCTTCCAACAAATTACAATACAATACAGAAAATATTTAGCCCTGAACAGAATTCCAATTAAATTCGATTAAAAATTTTTGAATTATGCAAATTCTGTTTTAAATACATTTTGTGTGATTAAAATCTTAGATCAATATTGTATACACAAAAACCAATAGTAATAAACGTAACTTACGTAAATGGCAAAAAGATGATAAAACAATAAAGCAAATTTTAGAAAAATGACAAAACAGCCAAAAATTCTCAGAAAATAACAAAAGATGACCTATAGCTCTTAAATTTTTTAAATCGGGACATCATGAATAGGATTTGTATATTCACTGTCAACATATGTTATATGATGGTTCTACTATTATGCCATCCACAAAATACTTACTTATAAATTTAATTTTTGTTATTTCATTTCTCTTTATCTCAGGTTTTTTTATGTTTTAATTTACTGTGGCTTACCTTATTTAAGTTCCTGTAAAGATTTTAATAACCCTAGGGTTACGTTGGATTGTAAATTAAGTTTAAATATCAATTTTCTGATTTATTAGATTATCAGATGTTAGTCCTAAGCTATTTTACCATGATCTATTTTTAATAGTTTATTCTGACACTTAATTGATTTTAACGAATTTTCTTACAAGTTGAAAAATTTACGTTAATTCTCTTTTCCAAATTTGACTTATACCTAACTTTCTTCTTTACTTTGTACGTCAATACTCTTTCTTTAATTTTTACTAAAGTTCACTCACTTAATTACTCCTCTCCCTTACCTGTAGATTAAGTTTTTAACACGTGCAGTGGTTACTTCCCAGGTGTATCCTGTCTATCCAAATCACGCCCACCTTCAAAGTTTTTTAAATTTCGCTGGTTGTCTTACAGATGTCCTCAACACTCACCGTCATTACCAAGTCATTACCAAGTCATTACCACAAAATAAGAAATTTAATTATTATTATAAGTTCATAATAAGATTTATTCTTCTTTTATGTATAGCCTTTTTTAATATATTTTATTATATGCGTGAAGTTATGTGACTTTTCGAATTCGGATGTCAAATTTGAACTATTGACTGTTTTAATGTAAAATATCTTGTACAACTTTTGAAAATGTCTGTATTGAATGTTCATATAACTAGCCAAATAAATTCTTTACTCACACTTTCTTTTCTTTTATTAGTCAAGTCTCACTTCCTTTCATCATCCTCTGCAACACAATAAAACCTCCTACCCTTGATGCACCAATTATTTATTTACTTTTCTTCTCTTGACATAAATCAAACATCTGCCATAACATAAATATTAATATGACTCCAACAAACTCAACGACTTCGACATGTAACATGTACAATACAAAAAGAAACTTTCTTTTTTCTTACATTTTTCTTTTTTCTGTTCTACATATAATAATTAACTATGGTATGACTAATAATCATCCTTATGTTCTTTTCATTTAATAAACTCTTCCCTTATTTTATATTAAAAAATTTCTAATTTTCCTTTTTCTACATCTTTTTTTCTCATCATTCTATCAACAACTACTTAGCAACTACTTTTTTTCTGTTTTAATTTTTACTTGTATATCTAACATTTTTATTGAACAGAATAAGCCAATATTTACAGTTCATTACGTCGTCGTAATATTTTGGTCTTTCTATACCGGATTTAGAAAAAAGAAAAATATTTATCATTTGCTAAAATGCAGGAGATCAAAGATTATTACGTAAAAGGAAAATAATAAAACATAAGTTAGATAGATTTCCTGAATATTTAGTAAGAATGCAAGATGAGCTGGCAAAAGATATTGATATTGAAAAAAGTACCTGTGGATTGTCAGGCTGCAAGATTATGAAGCAATTTGGGTAGAATTTGAAGATGTTCAAACTAACATTGAATGCTTAGTAGCAGATGATAAACTTAAGGAACAGCATGAGTTGCGTTCTAATTATTACATATTTATGTAAAAAATTTAGTTATAGCTATAGCCCTTGTGGATAAACACATTCCAAAATCAAGTAGTGACAAGAATTTAATTTTAGAAGGTACTACTTCGAAACATTATATCCCGGCAAGCATGCAACAAGGTATGCAGAAATCTTTCATGCAACCAATTAAGCTACCTATAATAAACCTTCCAAAATTTGGAGGTAATTTCCATTATTGGTTGGAATTTAAAGATATTTTCAAATCACTGATTCATGGCAATGATTCAATAGTAAGTATTAAAAAATTTCACTATTTGAAAACTTCGTTGCATGGTGATGCATTAAATGTAATACGTTCTATTGGTTTTACATCCCAAAATTATAATTTAGCTTGGGATTTATTTTGTGAAAGGTAGAACAATAAAAGAATTTTAATTAAGTCGATAGTAGAGGTAGAAGCTATAACTAAGAAATCAGCTCTTATTGTTAGGAGTTTAGTAGATAGTGTGTTCAAACATTTGAGGGCTTTAGAAGCACTAGAGCTACCCGTAAAACAGTAGGATGCCATTTGAATATATCTAATTTGCACAAAACTTGACAGAAATTTAAAAGAACGGGAAAAAGGTAAAGGAGTAATGGACATTCTCACATTGGATAATTTAAAAACGTTTCTGAACAATAGAGCCGATTTTCTTGAAACTTTAGAATTAGATCATTCAAAGAAAATAAAAGAAAATTGTAAATTTGATAATAGGAAGAGAGCAACATTGTTAGAAACAAAACAACAAAATGTTGAAACTTGTAATTTTTGTAAACAGAGTCATACAATAACACAGTGCAAAGAGTTTTTAAACTTAGGTATAGCTGAGCGATTAGCAAAGGTTAAAGACTTAAAATTGTGTTTGAATTGTTTTTGTTATGGGCATTGGGTTGCAAAATGTAGATCAAAAGCTTGAGAAAAATGTCCGAAGAAACATAAAGATAGTCGTGGTATCATAGATGGTAATGATATGCAGGTTTCCTTGATTTCAACTCAAAATGTAAATAATGTGGACACATGTCAACTGCTATAATTTTGGTAGCAGATAAATGTGGTAATTACCATAGATGTAAAGCTATTTTAGATAGCGGTTCAATGTCAAATCTGATAACTAGCAGATTTGCAAACAAGTTTGCCTCAAAAAAGGGCACAAATTTCCATTGTAGGAATCAATCAAGTAGAAACTGAATTAAATTATACCTGCAATTTAGTAATTGATTCAAGAGAATCAGTGAAAAATGTAGATATTTCGTGGTGGAAGATTCCACAAAACATTAATTTAGCAGATAACAAGTTTAATATTTTAGATGATCAGGCACTGTAAATCAAAGAATGGTTAAAACAAACTGTAATTTCATTAAAATTACAAATGAAGAGTTAGATTAAAATCTTAGTAAATTTTGGGAGATAGAAGAGTTTGATTCTAATTTGTCATTAAAGATGGATGAAGACAAGTTATGTGAATCATATTTTGTTAAAACTTATTTACGAAACAGTGAGGGTCGGTTTGTAGTAAGAATTTTTTTAAAGATTCCACGTATCAGTTAGGTGATTCAAAACAAATGGCGATAAAGACATTTCTAAATTTAAAATGTAAATTAAATCCAAATAGGCAATTAAAGAACGCTTATATTGCGTTTATGAAAGAATACATTAATCTAGGGGATATGGAACTTTCTAAATTTAGAAATGATATTAAGATAAGTTCAGAAATGAATTTATATTTTTTACCACATCACGGTGTATTACGTCTAGATAGCAAGACAACTAAGTTAAAGGTTGTTTTTGATGGGTCTTCTGTCATTGACTCAGGGTTATCTCTAAATGACATCCAGTTCAAAGGGCCAGCATGTCAAAATGATATTACAGATCTACTAATTAGATTTAGACAATATAAATTCGTAGTATGCACTGATATCACAAACATGTACGGACATCAGGTTTTAGTACATCCGAATAATTGTTCATTGCAACAAATATTTTGGAGATCCATCCCCGATGATCTTCTATTAGTTTATACTTAAAAAACCGTTATATATGGTACTAAATCCTTACCGTATTTGGCTATTCGTTCTTTAAAACAAGTATCGTTAGATGTTCAGGATAGTTATCCACAAGCTTCACATGCTATTGCGAAAAGAGTTTTATGCAGATGATTTAATTACTGGGTTTGACACGAAGAATAAGCTGTACAAGTAGGTAATGATGTTCCTAAAATATTAATTGATGCAGGATTTCCATTGCGTAAGTGGTCTGGTAATAGTAATGATATTTTAGCAAAACGAGGTCATGTTAATTATACAACTGAATTATTATTTAACAATGATGAAACTATTAAAACATTAGGAATGTCATGGAATCGCATATCAGATAATATGTCATTTTCTGTTAAAGATTTTACAGAAGTTAATATTGTGTCCAAACGAACAATTCTGTCTAGTATATCAAAATTGTTTGATCCTATAGGACTTGTCACTTCGTGTATTATTTTAAATAAAATATTGATACAAAAGTTATGGTCATTAAAACTTACCTGGGTTGAGCGTGTTCCTGTTAATTTAGAACAAATATGGTTAAAATTTAATAATAATTTAGTTTCTTTAAATCAACTAAAGATAACAAGACATGTTGTTTGTAAAAACAGGAAACACGGAACTTTTCGGGATCGTATTATTTAACAGCGAGAATCTATGATTTTCTTCTGGCTACTGTGGTGCATTTTCTGGTGGAAATTACCTGTTTGTTTTGTCGTGTGTATTCATTCGAGGCTCAATTATTTTTGTCATACTCCCTGGCTGGTGAAAACAACATCTCATCGCTAGTGATTAATGGAAAAATTGGTATTCTCTCCGTTAAAAAAGATTAGAGTTCTGTAGTTGTGGAAATAACGAACCCATGCCTTCTCATCGTTCGATTTTATGTAAATTTAATTTACGTTAACCAAGTACATTGCTGAAAATCAAAGGACTTCCAGATTTAGAGAGTAAGATAGACAATCTTTTATATTATATGTACGTTTGTATTTTTCTATTTATATATTGTCTTGTTTTAATGCTTTAAGTATTTAACGTAAAATATTAATTTCTTTTAAATGATAACTGAAGTATTTTTACAATGTAACCTTTAGGGAAAAACCTAGGGAAATAACAGATTATTTAAATTTTATAATAATCTTTTTTCTGTTTAAAGTAATTAATACAATTTCATATGTTCCAAATTCCTAATAGTTGTAAGTATTGTTTGGCTTTGTTTTTTGAGTTGTTTATTCAATAATTCCTTGGCGTTTTAATTATTTTTAAACGCATTTGTTAAACGGGTTCTTCACACCTAATTTTTATGTAATACTTGTTTTTTCTTTTATTTAATGTTTGTGAAGTAATAATTTCTTTATTTATCATAACATAACAAATAAACTCATGTAGTTTAACTTTTGTGTTCTTCTTTATAAAAGTTTGTTTTGATTTATAAGACATTTAGGTGCCGTAAGGATGGGATCCCGACTTCTAATAACAAGCACAATAATATTTGATTTTGTGATTAAAGCATTATTTACAGTTTTGAGAAACGAGGGAGAGGCTGGAGATCTAAAATGTTTATTTTATTTTAAGTTGCGGAACCAATGTGGGTTCCCTGGTAAGTAAAGAGAATGCAATTTGACCTCAGGATACGATTTTTGAGTTTTTATATACAGGGTGATATCTTAAGTAAACCCTATATGCAAGGTGTTGTTTGGAAAGGACTCCATATACACGGTGTTAGCCTATAAGAAGTTGTGTGGGTTAGGCGATGGTTTCTTTCTTCTAGACCAGCTTCTGGCGCCCTATAGGTATTTTTTTTAAATTTTCAGTCAAAGTTTAAGTCTTAGGTTTAGGTAAAAACCTAATTTTCTGGGTCATTTGCTATCTTTGAACCCCCACCCCGTCTTTGACTTTGAACTGCGGGATTGAACATTTTCCGATTTCTGGCTCATAAGGGAACTAGGCCTCTTTTCTGGATTTTTCCCGTTACAGATAATAGTATTACTGCAACATACTTAGCTATTTTAAAGAATTTAGATTTATTCAATAGATTTTCAAATTTAATAAAATTAAAAAAGGGTTATTGAGTATTATTATAATTTGAAATGTTCTAAAGAACAAAAGCAATTAGGACATTTTACAATTGAAGAATTAATTAAAGCTTCTAATGTATTAGCAAAGATATGTCAAACCGAAGCATTTTCTAATGAGTTGGAATTATTATCTAATCATAATGAGACTTCACCAAAGCATAATAGACTTATTTCTGTAGAACCTTTTGTAGATCAGTATGAAATCTTATGTGTTGGGGGTACTCCCACTTGTGTTTTAACTCAAAACATCCTATTCTGTTGGATGGAAGGCATCATTAATTATTGAACATGAACGTAAAAAACTGTTGCATGCTGGTCCACAGTTACTTCTTGCTACAATTAGGCAGGCATATTGGCCTACGTCTGGTATGAATGGAGAACGAGTTACCAGACATTGTGTTACCTGTTATAAATTTAAACCTCAACTTATGAGTACCATAATGTCTAATTTGCCAGAAGATAGGTTTAAAATAACTAGTCCGTTTTTTTATTCTATCTTAAAAATAAAAAGGGCAAGATTGTAAATTATATAAAGCATATATTTGTATTTTTATATGTTTTATTACCAAAGTCATTCATTTAGAAATTGTAACACACCTCACAACAGATTCATTTATAGTTACTCTTAGACGACTTTGTGCAGGAAGAGACAAGCCATCTTGTATTCATTCAGATAATGCAACTACATTTGTAGGTGCACAAAAGGAATTAAAAGTTTTATTTGAATTTTTGACTAGATTTAAAGATTAAATTGCTGATATTTGCGCAAATAATTATATTAATTGGAAATTTATCCCTCCAAGATTCCCCCATTTTGTAGGCATCTAGGAATCAGCAATAAAAAGTTGCAAGTATTATTTATTAAGAGTAATAGGTCATACACATTTAACTTATGAGGAATTTCATACGGTAAATGTTCAAATAGGTTCCAGACCTTCTTAATTGGAAAATCATTAACATTGGCATCAGATCCTGATCTATCTGAAATGAAACTGAATAAGTTATCGCAGCTACAGCTGCTGCAAAACATGAATCAAGATCTTTGGAGAGCTTGGTCGAAAGAATACTTTTCCAGTATTCAAAAAAGAAATAAATGGAGTTCAATTCCAGTAAATGACATTAATATTGGTTCTTTGGTATTAATTAAAAAAGATAATTTACCTCCATGCAAATGGTTAAGGCAGAATTATAGACTTGCATCCACGAAGTGATAAAGTGGTGCGTGTAGTTACCGTAAAAACTGCATATGGTGTATTAAAGCGTTCAATCACTAAACTGTCCCTGCTTCCATTACCTAAAACAAACAATGATAAATAGTTAATTATTTATGTTTACATTGCATATAATTAGAACATTCATACTTACCATTTGTTTGTTTATTATACTTACGTATTTTGTGTTACAATGTTACTATGCTACAATAATTTAAAGATATTGTATGATTTGTCGAATTTATTGTGTTGTGTTGAATTACTGTTCAACGCGGAGCAGCATGTTTAATTTGTTATGAGAATTTGAATTTGACGCCCCTTTTTTGTTAGTAAATTTAATACAGATAAGTTTGTTTTGTTTGTTGTTGCTATGTTGTTGCTAATGTAAAGAAGAAGGCAAATATAAAAATTACAGATTATAATCTTGATGGAAGGTTGTAGTTTTTTATTGAACAGAATAAGCCAATATTTATAATTCATTACATCGTCGTAACAAATATCATCAGATAGCCATTAACAATTAATGCGAAGAAATTTGAAAAGGGGTTTTGGTGAAGTGTCTTGCATCAAAAGGACAATGTAATTCCAGCTTGCCTTTTGGAGATATGAATGGTAGTGTAACCGCTTTATCACATTCAAAAAGTAAGTCCACCCCGAAGGACCGGGTTGCGAGGAAAACTGCTGTACTGACCTTAAAAAACATCGCCATAAAGTTTTTCTTTAAATAGCGGCCGCCTGTTTCATTCTGTAACATGGTCAAAACGTCTAAACTTTAAATGTCGTCTTTAAAATTGATAGATAAACGGCAGAATACTTATTCGCGGTGTAGATAAACAGTATTGGATTTTAACGAGTGCCCAAAAAGCCTTTAATCGAGTCATCTTTGAAACGGAAAACATACAGTGAGGTTTTTTTATCTCCGAACATGCAATTCTCTACGTTCAGTAAAAAAAAACGTGTCAGTGCATAGCAGAATATGCAAACAATCTTTGATAAAAAAAAAACCAGTTTCAATCAAGAAACGCCAAGTTTTGATTTTAAAAAATTGGAATTCATATCTAATAAGTAATAAAGTACAGCTTAAAGTTGTTAAAGTTTGCAGAATGTGCAATAAAACATACTTTGACAAAAAGTAATGTGTATTGTGTCCTTGCGTTTGAATATCACATTTTGAAAGTTGTTACCAACTATTTTTAACAATTTCTTTCTTGCCAACTTCTTTAGCTATGTCACAATTAACTTCTTCTTCTCCTACTATTCTAAAATTAATGGATATCAGGGAATCAACCGTGGAGATCAGAGGGTGTGGGTTAGACCATTGCCTCAGCTTGTTTACAACGTCATTCTCTCGGACAATGCTAGAAGGCCTTGCATCCACATGCTGCTCAGAAGTCGTAGAGGATAGTTTGCAGTAACTTTCTATTTCATCACAAAGATTCTGTAAGTGTACCATGTCAAGAGTCCACCAGACGCCGATCACCTGCCGACCTTGTTTCGTCCTCCTCCATCTTCCCATTGTGTGATCCATGATCACAACTCAAGGACGCCCGCACTTCTCCCTTAATAAGTCTGTCGTTAGTTTCAACTAAAAATTACAGTTTTATTCACACTTATGTACTCGTTTACTTACCGTACCATTATTTAAAATATTTACATAATATATTACATTATGTGTAATATTACTATACTTACTATATTATTATCTCAAGAACTATTTGTCGCACAAAAATCATTCAGTACTCAATAAAGTACTGAAATTTGTTCAAAGTAAATAAAGAGATATTTTTTAATATAAATGGATTTATAGCAAGTTTAGCGGTTTTTGAGAAAAATAGCCATTTTCTGAAAAGCTGTAGCTTGAGAACTACTAAAGATGTAGATTTCCGCTTGTGCTTAAATTCTGGCAAACTGATTCTACTTTAAAAACGAAACTAAATACTTTTTGCAAAAAAACGCTTTGTTTCCATGATATTCGGCAAAAACTGAAAATAGTTTCAAAATTCAGCAGTTTTTTGACGTGGCGCAGTTTCTGGTGGCGCGCCGAGGTCACAAACTTGGAGTTTTCATCACATATCAAAAATTCGAAACCTTCTGCAAGGAATCCCCTTTTTTGTACAGCTTCACTGGACAATAAGAGCCTTATGAACGTACTACTTTCAGCTGCTTTAACCTCAAGCTTTAACGAAGTTTCTTAACGTACTGATTTGTGGGTTGGTACTACTGCATTGTTTTGCTTGGCAATTACTATGACAACTCATTTTCATTTTTGGTTGTCAAATATTAAGTAAAGTTTTGTAAAATTTTTGTGTTAAATGACAAAAATATAGAAAGTATTCCTCGTTGTAGACATCTAGTTCAACAAAAGCAAATCTTTTTGTTTTTTCAAAATTACATGTTACAGAAAATAAAAAGGCAACAACGTAAAAAACTTAATTATTTTTCAAAAGCACAATATCGTTATATACATTTATATTAACAACACAATTCTCAGCTGTTTTTATTTCAAAAGCAGGCAAATTTTCTAAATTTGAAATACGAATATTCTTCTCTATTGGTGTTTGGACGCAGCGGCATTTATAATTCTTAGAACAAGTCCATCCCTATTGGATGACTGTTCTGCATACACTATACTCTTCCTATGTTACCAGTTAAATCAATTACTCATGACTGTACCACAGGTGTGTTTAAAAGCACTACCTTGTCGTCTTTTCCAGTATAATGCAGTGCTGCCTTTTATCTTTTATATAAGGTGGCTCAACATTCGCGACGTTTTTAAATAACATTTTGAAAATTCAATATCTCCCACAATACGCAAATATGAAAGTTGTGATTTCTACTGCAGTTTACCACCAAAGAGGTGCATAATATCCAAAACAATCAAATTTTTATCTGGTCCCCCACCAGAGATATTAAGCCTTAAAGTTAGGCCAAAGCTGAAAATTGCGACCCGTTGGAACTGTATAAAAAATAAAGGAAGCAAGATTCAAACTTCTTTCTTTTTCAGCATAAAGTGTTTTGCGATATGTACCAGCACAAAACAAATTAACATTGATATTGCACCCCTTCCATAAAAAAACATACCTTCAAAAGTGCATTTCTTTAAATTGTGTCGCCAAATCTCAAAAGCAATTTTCACATATTAAATGACAATTTAGGACTTTAATGAAAGGAACAAGAAAGTTAGCACAAGGTTTAAAAAAAACAATAGTTTTTATTTGAAATGTCTATGAGTAACCAGTCCGTAGCAAACTAATTTTCCGTGGATGTCTGCTAACGCAAAAATCAGCGTGCACCGTGGAATACAAATGGCTGTCATTTCTAAACGGTTAAGTATAAAAATAAAATAATATGTGTTTTCGGCTGCTCATACTAGAGGCAAATAACAGTAGAAATATTATTTTTTTTTAAATGGTCGAGCAGCCTGGTTTGGACCACTCGGAATGGATTGACCCATCATGCTGGTGCCATCTGTTGCAAATTGAAAAAAATGCTTCAAATAAATTGTACGTATTTTGCGGTTTAAAATCCAAAGTTGCAATAAAATATAGGGGTTTCCATTTACAATTTTAAAATTGCCCCCCATCCCCCCAATTAGGGAGACTCGAGGGTTTTCAATTTTTACACTATCAAAAGAGCACGTCAAACTTAGTAAAATAACCGTTCGTTTCATCGAAAAATCTCAAACCCTTTAATTTTGATAGGGGTGGACGGATAGTCTAAGATGTCCAGTATTTTATGACTTCAATCTATTTAGTTTGTTTACACATTAGTTGCTAAACAATGTTTCGTCAGATCACTCAGCTGCAGCTGCAGCTCAAAATAAAATATCAATCATTTCTTCGGAAATGTATCTACATAATACGCAAAATTTTCCTAAAAAACGTACAATTATTATTATTATAGATAAAAGTGTAAAAGTCTGCTTATTACGTTCCAGGCAACCAACTCACGCAATAAACAACTTCTTACACTAATGCAATATCTTTTAAATAACCAATTCGACACTCGAATGTTGGCAGTTCAACCTTAAACATTTCTACAGCGAAATGTTTCACTGAAGTTTGGGCATTTAAATTTAACATTCATTAGTGTAGATAATAATAATTCTAACTAATTGTGATTTAATTTAAATTACTAACTTATTTTAGTCACTATTTAAACGTAAAACAGTGCTACAAAAATGTGAAATGAGAAAAGGGGTGTGTAATACGTTAGACATTAAAGTGAATAAGCATATAATTTAATAAAACTCTCAGAAAATTATGTACCATTTTCTTTCTCTTTTATATTTATGATACTAAATTATTATAAAGGGAGTTCTGTGCATTTTTACTATTATTAAAGAAAAAGTTTTTAAATATTATTTTAATAAAAATAAGAAAAGACTTACTAATAATATCCAATAATCTAATCAATTTACATTTGAAGTTATCTTGTTTTCTTTCATGTGCATACGTTTCTAGAATATCTTGTAAATTTAAATTTGAACTCTTTCTTGTCTTTTAATCATCTCAAACAAACAAAATTTTATTCAAACTTCTGCAGTCTCCGATTTGTTTCACGTTTCGCATCTATCGGTTAGTAATTTCACGTTAAATTACCCACTTTAACTGTTAGTGAGATTAAACATGAGCAGGTCTTCTCTGTTAGCGGGCAAATACAAACAATAAGTGTTCCTGACATAAAAAATTAAATTGTAATTATGAGTTTTACTTAACTTTTCTAAATTCCAGCTAAATAAACAAGAAATAGGGGTGTAGTTATCGTGCCTGCCCATTCCAATAGTAATGATTAATATTTAAACACTTTAGAAAGACCGCTATAAAAGATAATTCTACGTTTGTTTTATAAAAAAGTCAGAACTTTATACCGCATTTAATTGCATACATAATACCAGGGTGAATAAGTTTAGAATAAAAAGGATATAAAAAGTAAGAAGTATTTTGAAGTATGTAACTAAAAGATAGTCCATATTTAACAAGAGGTACTGTTTATTTGAGTAAATCATCATACATCGAGGAAGACGAGGTAAATTTACTATTTAGACTTTATCACTTATTTGCTGTTTTCGTTTTTAAGGATGTGAATTAGTTGATAGTATTTTTAGCGATTGCTTTCTGCTAATATTCTTTCCTCATTTGGAGGATTGTAATCTAAAAGCAACGTGTTTGAGAGAGTTATGATATAATTATGAGTTATTTATCAGTGCTCGATGGATATTCGATTAGAAAATCTTTTTCACGTAAAATTGCATTTTTACTACTCATAGCATTTCTTGGTCTATTTTCTTTAATAATTTTGTTCATTATTTGCATTACCAAACAGTGAAAGTGACATTTTAAGAAAGAATATTATTAAATCATGAAACAATCTAAAACTCTGTTACTTAGTAACTTAGTAACATAGCCAATAATCGAGTACCCATCGGTTATAAATACAAATTGAATTTAATTGGTAAACAACTAACGCGTGACTAGAAATAAATTATATTAATTGAATAAGATTGTAAACAAAAAATTTTCCAAAAGGATAGGTAAGTGCAATAGTAGATTGGATAATATTCTAGGTTGTGGTGTGTGGTTTATCTGAAGGTTCTATAATATTCTGAAATGCTCTATGCTGCATATAGAAATACAGAAGCACATATACGGCTACATTGTTTTCCATAGTACTATCTTAAAGTAATTTTTAAAAGATACACCCTATTCTAGTAACTATTCGTCACCTCTTTGTAAATTCCAGTAACCCTTCAGTATAGCGTTTTGCTGCAACTAAAGATTATTATCCTGTGTGTCTTTTCAAGGTCAAGAAACATATCTGTTCTCAAATCTGCAAGAAGTGCCACCAATGGCCTTCTAAAATTATATCCAGTGTAGCAACTAAGATTCTCTAATTTAAAATGTCTGGTGATTTTGCTAGATACTCTTCCGATTGTATTTAAATGTATTACACAAGTTGCACATTACCCTATTCGATAATAAGTAATGAGAAAACCTTTTTGTAAAGGATAATGTACAAACAATGTCTTCGATTAACATCGAGCATTTTTGTCATTTTATAAAATATGTTACAATCATAAGTACTTATTTTCATCAGGTTTTGAGGCACCACCGTGATTCCGCCGTAGGGTTATTCAAATTCGTTAGATTCTCGAAAGCGATAAGAGATACCAGCTTAGTTAGATTGAGCCGAAGTTGCTTATTCTGATACTCAATATTAATCCCAAAGGAAACTGGACCTAACTTCATTTGTTAAATAACCTGAAACAAAGCAATTTTCTAATTTTATTTTTAGCCCTAACTTTCTTATTATTAGGAGTTTCTAAAATTGGAGACTTTCTATAGGTACTTTCTTGTGCTTAATATTTCAGATCAATTCAAATTCCCATACGACGTTTTGCATTATCAGAACCATTTCAGGTTTATTTTATCTTTTCAAACTGGATATTATCATGGTTCGATAGACAATTTTATGTAGATTTCAAGAATGTACCACATCAAGTACCTCAGATCATTCAAACTCGATGTTAACGAAGATACTAAAACAGCGAACTTATGAATAGTGTATTATGAAGCGAAGTATGTTTCATTGCTTGGTTATACATTTGAGCCAACAAACAGATATTTCTGATTAATACTCGTACCTACTTGATGATTGACCTATTGATTGACTTTTCACTAGTCTTTTGCAGTAATAATTATGAACTGTTTAACGCATTTCAAAATGTGCGCGGTTTCCGTGCTTTACTTTAAAAAGAACGTAAATTATAAATGAAGAAAAATAATAAACCAAACGGCTCTTTTCAGGGAGATCGCCTGAGAAGGGAAACGGAGTGAGCTTTCAAAACATCGCGACAAAATATCGCAACAGAGTGTGGCAATAGCCCAATTAACACTTCAAATGAGAATCTACACTCAGCAACTTTTAGACAAAATTGTTACCAAATTGCTAAAGTACCTATTTATTGTTCTTTCTTTTTCGTTGTTCGGTTGGCTATCTTGCTCATCACTGTGTTCCATGCTTAATGTTTTGTATGTTATTTGTCTAGGTCCGGCATGTTTCATCATTTAATGGTGATGTGATTCACCTATTGAGTAGTACCATAAGTGCTAGAATTCCTAGTAGGCGCGCTTTCCTGTCTTATTACCAGCGTGCTTATTGTTTTGGAAGACTCTTTGCCTCCTATACACTTCAGAAGTCTTTGCTGTAGCTAATGGTTTTGACAGCATGAAAACTTATTCATCGAAATTATTCATTTGCTACTTTAAGTGAATACCTTGAGCAAACGAAACATGGCACACTATTTAAAAGTTCGTTCTTGTTTTCATTAACCGATAGAGTCCTAATGATCTAAGGTACGTGTAGTGTACATTTCTGAAATCTAAAATAATAAATAAAATTATCTATCGAACCACGACCAAAAGAATGAACCCGAGGATAGATGTGGAAAAACCAAAACTTTATCTAGAAATTTGAATAGGTCTGAGATATTAGGAAAAAAGAACCCGAGAAAGTCGTTACCAATTTTAGAAATTCTTAATAATAAGAAAGTTATGACTGAAAAATAAAACAAAAAATTTTGTTTTCCCCAAATTTATCTTGTGTCTCTTACAGTTTCCGAAACCCCAATAGAGGGGCCCAAATTGAAATAATCTTGTAGAGTACCTTAATCAATTAGGTGCATATTTATGGTCAGTGATTAGCTGTTATATAAGATTCTCTATCCTATTAATTAGTTATTATGTCAACATTGTGTACGAAGCTGCGTAACAGGGTAACTGAAAAATATAACGATTTATCATCTTACATATGTCGGCAATTATGAAATGACCATTTATAATAAACGATAATAAACGTAAGCATTTCCTTTTATGATTAAGGCAACAGCCATTATGTAGTTTTGTTCTATAGAAGACGATAAAATCAAGACCTGTGGCTAATTTAGAAGAAACAGTGTCATATATGAAACATGCGCCTAATTAGTGATTACTGTAGGTAGGTCAACTATCCTGTATTACTTTTAAGTAAGAAAATGTATTTTAAAAACTCACAGAAGTAAGCCCTTAAGTGTGTGAAATGAGTCGTTTTTTATGTGGTCCTAAGAAAATAAACTTTAGTCTATTTTTTCATTATATATTAAGATCATTAATAAAAGAATAATCAGAAAGCATGATTTTTCTTATTAACGACTGATCTGTATGCAATTTTAGGTTCTCGCTTCTTTTACAAGTATCGCAAAGCAAATGCTTCTATTAAAGTCGATATACATGACTTTTCCGTTTTAGTAAATCCTGCTAAAGTTTGGATCTTATGCAAAATTTTATATTTTTATGGATATAGAGCAAAATTCTGAAATCCCACATTTATTCACTTTTCCAATGTATATTACCCAAGGATTCAAACTGTATTTCTTCATTGTGCAGTCAGACGTTTTTGTTCCATTATCAAGTTGACATTTAAGAAAAAAGTTGTTGCTGAGTATCACAAGATACACACAAAACTTAAATAGAATTTCATTTAAAATTATCAACTTTGAGCAGGTTTTTCTTCGAGACAATTGTGGGAAAGTAGCAACCGTGCTTGTTCACTGTCGTAGCAAAGATTAATATTTAAACCTCTAGAATATAAAAGAAGAACGTAGTACATAATAGGAATATTACACTAAAGCAATTACAAGGTGGTGAGCAAGTCTCTTAGGGTGATGACACAAAAGTAACGTCATTTTGTGGTGTGAAATTGTTCAAAACAATTGCAGTATATTGAAGAAGGTAAATACAATGTTTAAACTTTTATATCCAATTACGACTTATTTTGGTAACAAAGTTTTTTGTTATTTATGTAACTAATTTCTCTCTTTTTCTTAATAACGTTCTTATAAGTTCTAAGGTAATATTTATTTCTAAAACTTAAGAAACTTGACCCAAAACAGATTTTGGGTAATGGAGGTCTTTAAACTTAAAACGTGAACCACTATATTTTTCGGTTGATTACTGTATTATAAGCAGACATAAGGATTTTGCGAGCGGTAACAGGATCCGACTTACACCGGAGCATTAAAAGTGTTGAATTTCTAATTTAAAAAAAAAGTCAACTCCTTTGAAGTAGGTTTCTCGCTACATGTCAAGGTACTTATTTATTGTAGGTGTCATAAGATTTGCTGTTGAAATCATAAACAATGCAGTCAGATAATATCAATCATAAATAATATAGTACGCGATGTTTCACTAGAAATGGTCAATACGAGGGCGGTTCAATAAGTACCCGTGTTAGAAATGAAGACACAATTTTTTTCAAAAATTTTTTTTTATTTTTCAACATAGTCTCCTTTTAGAAATATACACTTCTCCCAACGTGCCTGCCATTTTTTTAACCCCGCCAAAAAATAGGATTTGTCGAACTCTCCAAAGTACGCCTCTATCTCGGCGATAACTTCCTCGTTTGAGCTAAATTTTTTTCCCGCGAGCCATTTCTTTATGTTAGGAAACAAGAAAAAGTCTCAGGGAGCCAGATCGGGTGAATACGGGAGGTGCGGCAGCAATTCATAACGCAATTCATGCAGTTTGGCGGCTACAACTCCGGATGAATGTGCTGGTGCGTTATCGTGGTGAAACAGCACCTTCTTTTTCGCCAAATGCGGCCGTGTCTCCTTCAATTTTTTGTCGAAGCTGTCTAATAACTCACTGTAGTATTGTCCAGTGATCGTTCTTCCTTTTTCTAAAAAATCCATGAAGATGACGCCGTTCGCATCCCAAAAAATCGTCGCCATGACCTTCCCGGCCGATGGAATCATCTTCGCCTTCTTTGGAGCAGATTCACCGGGAGAAATCCATTGTTTTGATTGTTTCTTAGTTTCTGGTGTGTAATGATGAATCCAGGTTTCATCAACGGTGACAACTCGACGCAAAAACTCCTTCGGATTTCGCTTAAATTGCTCCAAACACTGCTTCGAAGTTAACAGCCGCATCCGCTTGTTGTCCACCGTTAGCAATCGCGGCACCCATCGCGCCGACAATTTTTTCATCGCCAACTTATCATGTAAAATATTAATTGCCGTTCCGGTCGACACACCTACGGCCTCTGCTACTTCACGCACTTTCGTTCGTCGATCAGCGAGAATCATGTCGTGGACTTTTTGAATGATTTCCTCGGTAACCACGTCTGCCGGGCGTCCTGGTCGCTCCTCATCAAAAACGGATGTTCGCGAACGTTTAAATTCGTCGAACCAATATCTAACTGTGGTCATAGATGGCGAAGTGTCCCCATAAACAGCATCCAACTTTGCTTTTATCTCCTCGCATTTTTTCCCATCCAAAAACAGAAAGCGAATTACCGAACGATACTGCTCTTTTTCCATCTTAGCTAAAATCACGAAACACGTCTTACTCAAATGGCTGTCAAATCCAAACTAACCTATCAATCAGTCTGCAATTTGTTATACCGTCGTTTGATAGATGGCAGCACACGATGATAACCAACTTCCCTCCGGAACGCCTTCTGTCGTCAAACACGGGTACTTACTGAACTGCCCTCGTACATTGGTAAGTGATAAAACAATAAAAAAAGTATTTTGCTTAATAAACTTTTTTGTGTTTGTTTCGTGAGATAGTACATAACCCGAAAATTGGTACTCTATAATTAAATATACAAACTATTCCGTTTATGTACCCACCTTGACACTTTAAGATTTACAATAAATGAAAAATAGTAAAATAAAACACTTAGCTTTTATGAATAATTAATTTATTGACTTTTCTTTCAAAATTCACTTAAAACACGACAACACATTATTCTTTCTAGACTTCCAATTTTCGGATCTAGGAGACAAATTGTCCTGATTGTTCACGTTTTTGGTGTAAGCATCTTTCAAAGTTAAATCTTTTGTTGTAATCCTAAGCTTGTTTACATTAAACTTCTAAAAATTTTAAATTATGTAGAAGTAGAAAGTAGAATTAGCAAAAGTATGCGTGAATTTATGTTGAAGACGCAAATGAAAAAAATGAGTTTAAGAATTTTTCATTGATACAAATATTTACACTTTTGTGGAAAACAAGAATGTTTGTAATAAAAATCGTAAATAATAATTTCAGAAATCACACCATTTGGTTTTAACAGGATGAACCACCAGCTCATTATGCGCATGCAGTTCAAGAATACTTGGATGATGTTTTTCGAAATAGGTGAATTGGAAAACGAGATTTCCTGGAATGGCCAGCTAGATCGCCAGACTTAACTCCATTGGATTTTTTTCTTTGGAATTATTTAAAAAACAAAGTATATAAGCAAAACTTCAAGATTTAGATAATTTGAAGGAACGGATTACACTAGAAATTAGAGGAATAACACGTAACATATTACACAACGTCAGAAACGAATTCTACCATAGATTAGGAGTGTGTCAACAAGTTAACGGCAAGCATTTTGAGTATTTGTTACGATAGTAAATAAACTGTTCACCCGTGATTTTTGAAACTATTATTAAAAACGTTTTTACAATTTTTATTACAAATATTCTTGTTTTCCATAAAAGTGTAAATTTCTCAAAAACTGTTAAAAGTAAAAGTATCAAATGTTAGTTTGTTAAAGAGGTCTTTTTGAGTACTATTCAAAAATAAAATTTAAAATGTACCATTCCATTAAAAAAAAGCATGTGACGTCATCACTCGGACACTGATCGCAAGACTACTTGCATTAAAAGCCAACACCAAAACAATAATTCAATGGGAATGTGATAATTTGCCACTAAAAATTCCAATTCAAAGTAGAATTATACAGTAAAACCCGCTCAATGGAAGCTCGGTTATAAAAATATCCCGCTTTAAGGAATAAAAACTTAATGTCCCAATTCGGTGCCATTTAATCCTTAACAAACTTTATAGCTTAAAAGGATATCGCATAATATCGGATAATGTAATAGTTTCAGCATGAGAATTAACAAAAATGTATGGGATAATGGAATAATCTAAAAAAATCTGGAAAGAAAAATATAATAATGGTCTGCAAATTATGGTTTATGACTGATGTCTTTAATAATACGTCTGAGGGTAAATGTTTCTTTCTTGTACCATTGTTAAAGTTACTTAAATTAGTGTTTAAGCCTTTTCTACGGGTTTTAATCTTCTTCAAAATAAGTTGTTTAGCATTTCAAGGCTTTCTCGGCACTTTCTTTTTACTTCCTCTTATTTAAATTTGTTTCTATGTATGTAGCTACCATAAATAAGAATTTTAACGAATATTGTTCACACAAACTAGTCCCAAAACATGCCATCCTGAAATTGTGTTTACTTAAGCATTACTA
Source organism: Ignelater luminosus (assembly GCA_011009095.1). Classification (NCBI taxonomy): domain Eukaryota; kingdom Metazoa; phylum Arthropoda; class Insecta; order Coleoptera; family Elateridae; genus Ignelater; species Ignelater luminosus. The sequence goes on from VTPC01005205.1 coordinate 36,399, forward strand.
TAACTACGGGTTGCAAAGCTTTACCGTGGTTAGTTTTGTTGAGAACAAAGATGACGTTTCTGAATGGTCTTTAGTATCTGGACAGGAAGCAAGAAGCGCTTGTTCTGCAATAAAAAGGTTTTTCGAAGGAAAACCAAATGTTGATTTTAGAACAACAAATAACAGCTCTATTGTGGAACGATACAAGACAATCTAAAGTTACTGGTTTTTTTTTGTAAAAACAATTTTAATTTAATTTTTCACGACCGCCTGTAAAGCTGGCGCTTTATAACTCGTTGTCAATGTCAAAAGCTGACAATTATAAACATAAACATAATCGTACGTGTTTTCGTCTAGTAAAATAAGGCGAAATTAAGACCAAACCTCGGAATGAAAGATACAAAGTTAAGAATTTGCATAGACCTTGGTCTCGATGTTCTAAATTCGGGCTGAAAAGTCGCATAAGATATCGTGTCCGCTAGTCAAGATATCAAAGATTACGAAAATCAGTTTTTTACAAATATCTCGCTTCTTAGGCTCGTATGTCGTTAGAGGTTCTTACAGAACTTGTAGAGCATTAAATTCTTTACTAGTTTGGTTCTATACATTGTTTCTGTATGATTAGTTGTTTGCCCTTTACGAAGTTAGTTACATAATAAATATTATTCTTGTCGTTATTAAAGTTAACAAACTGTTATTGAAATAAAATATTTTAAATACTACATTATAAGTAATGCGGATGCATCAGTAGGGGCTACACAACATCTGCCCTGTTTAACAGAGGAAAACTGCAAATTATAAAAATGTTCGAGAAAAACCCCGATTTGTACCAGTCAGCTCAATTATTCCAACTGGAAAACTACCCTCCAAATACATGATTTGAAAATGGAATACGTATTCTTCCAGCAATGTATAATGCTTCAAAATCAGACCACTGTATTGACAATTTTAGAGAAGGATTTACAACCTGAAAATTGGGGATGGAATTTAGAGAACGAGATCCTGAAGCCGACAACAACAGCATCGAACGAACTACTGAATACAATTTTCTGCAATTTCAACAAAGATTGTGGCATAAACTGTGGATGTAGGAAAATAGGGTTGCAGTGCTCCACACTTCGTGGTCAGTATCACGAACAAGTATGCTTCAACGCCTCATCAATATCAACTAATTTTGATACAGAAAATGAATTTGTTCCCGAGAGCCTTTAGGTTTTAGAATCCAATGTGATAGAAAACGAGGATGACGAAAAGGATCCCGAAATTGAATTTGGGCGACCAGAAAAAGAGGACGACAATAAAGATAAGAAATCTTGAGACGCATGCCTACTGGTGATGGTATTCAGAGGTGAACCGAGTAGCTTCTGATACTATTCACTAAGAGGTTGTGTATTGCATTATATCAGTACAACATAGATCAGGCTTATCGAGGATACCATGTCAAAAAAACCCGCCTTGCATTCTACCTCAAACAATAATATATTTCATTATATAATTAATTTCGTAAAGTGACTATGCATCTGGCTCCACAGTTTACATAGCGTTAACCTACAAACGGATACTCGCTTCCCACTTTCCGCGCTCTATCCCGAAAACGGTTAATTATACAAAAAAATGCATAGAACCAACCTTGTAGAGACTTTTATGCTCTACAACTTTTGTAATAACCTTCAATGACACGGGGGGCATAGAAAGCGAGATATTTGCATAAAACCGATTGTCGTGACCTTTGACTTTTGATATCTCTACTAGCAGACACGATATCTTATGAGACTTTTTAGACCGTCTTTATAACGTCGAGACAAATTTCTATGCAAATCTTCAGCTTTGTATCTTTTATTCCGATCCTTATTTTACTGGATTATCTATAACTTTGCCCAAATTTATTTTTTAATCTACCCTCAATGATTTTTCTTTATTATTTTATTTAAAATACGGTCGTGCAAAAAACATTGTATATAACTATTATGGATATTGTAATTAAATTAGATTGTGATAAATAACGCTGAAAATTTTATAGTATAAAACCTCAATTTGTCTTGCAGAATTCTGACAATCTTAAACTCGGTTAATGGAATTTACCGGTTATTGGAATAATTCTCCTTTGTCCAACGCTATTCCAATAAGCGGGTTTTACTGTACCAATAAACAAATTTCAACAAAATGCAGCAAACTATTGCTTCAGGGGCTCGTCGCACACCACAAGATGTTAATCCTATCGCGCTAAATTTAAAATACGGTAGTAACCAAATCTAAAAAATTAAATTAAAAAATAATCGATGATTTTCAATTGATATTTCACTTTTTTAAATTAAATTAAAAATTTTAGAGAATTATCAACGCAAGATAGAATTTTTAAACGGGAAAGCAACGGATATCTAAAACAGGCAAAAATACGAAAGCAATTCAAGGTTGCTCTATAGCCCCGAAAATCCAAAAGATCCTTTTTCATTATAAGGAATAATTTAAGTAGAAAAAATCTAAAAATATGCAATTCCTAAATTAAGATAACCAATAAACAAACCAAATAATAAATTTAATGGTTTACGGAACAAATTTAATAAATATGAATGAACTTGTAGTGTGTATAATTCTCATACCAACCCACAATAATAAAATCTTGGAGGGATTATGAAAAGTATCGAACCGTTACATATTCCTAATAATTGTTATTATCTACCATATATTATATCCTTTATTCTATTTAAAAGGATTGTACTGTATTTTGTCTTTAGAAACGCTTACTGGACTTTTAGCTTTTAAACCTTTTTTCTACAGGGCGATTAAAAAAAGGAAAATCTAATTCTTCTGTTTTTTTTTAAGTGATACAACTAAATCCCTCTGTATATCTTAGTTTCTTCGTACTGCCACGCTTTTATATAATACCTGTGTAATCAAAAATAATTTCAGAAAGTACAGACAATCCCTGTACAATTTTTCCTAGTAATAGTTTTTAATATTCCTTTAAATAACAACACTGACCTCCAAGTACAGACCACCTTCTTTGTTCATTCTAATTAGCTGCGTACTCTAGACTACTGGTTTGAAGTCGAGCATAAATTTTGCCTTACATTCCTATAAATTCTTTGAGTGATTCAATTAGGAGGGTTTTAACTTACACTTAGCTAATAAAGTAGTGTTAATTTGATAAACTTTATTTTAAATGGGTGATATATCAGGATTGACAATACAGTGTATTCAGCGAGGAATGGGACAGCGCGATATCTCAAGAACAAATTCAGATTTTAAAATTCTGAAAACTTTGTTATAAATGTAAGGTAAGGGCACATATTTTCGATAAAAAGTTTTTAAATTAAATGCGTCACCGCTAGGTGGCGCTACTTAACTTAATTTTTTAAATGGAATACCCTACTTTTTATTCGATTTTTGGAATTTGAAACATATTTGTGATAACTTTCCTTATAACTGCTACTAACCTATCTGGTTTACTTTTCGGAAAAATATAATTTTGATAAATTTAACACAAAGATGTAAAAGATTGTATTTTGTAGAGATAATAAGCAAATTCTGCTACATTTCTGGAAGGTGTATTGCAGACTACACTTTTCAAATGTCCCCAAAGAAAGTAGTTTAAAGGAGTTAAAGTCGGAGAACAAACTGGTCATCTTATAGAACCATAGCATATATCCATCGCCTTGGAAATATTCTAATACATCAGCTACATATTTTGCTTGAGAATGTTAGTTTAAATTTGCAGCAGATGATGTATTTTTAACAAGACGGCACCCCTGCTCATAATAATAATACAGTAAGAGACCATCTAAACAGGGTATTTCCGTATCTGTTGTATAAAATGACCAGCTCGTTCTCCAGATTTAACTTCTTTAGACTACTTTATTTGGGGACATTTAAAAAGTGTAGTCTGCGATACACCTTCCAGAAATGTAGAAGAATTTGCTTATTATTTCCACAAAATATACATCTTTGTGTTAAATTTATAAAAATTATATTTTCCCGAAAAGTAAACCAGATAGGTTGGTAGCAGTTATAAGGAAAGTTATTACAAATATGTTTCAAATTTCAAAAATTGAATAAAAATTAGGGCATTTCATTTAAAAAATTAAGTTACGGAGCGCAACCTGGCGGTGACGCATTTTATCTAAAAACTTTTTATCGCAAAATATGTGCCCCTACCTTACATTTATAGCAAAGTTTTCAAAATTTTAAAATCTGCATTCGTTCCCGAGATATCACGCTGTTCCATTCTTCGCTGAACACACCTATACATGAAATATGCTTTTTTCTCAATTTCCTTAAATGTAACTAACTAAAAGTAAATTTAATAATTGGTATTGACTGCTTATTATGGTGTTAAACGAAAATGTATTAAGGTGTTTATCATAGACATATTTATAATAAAAGTTGAGGGGCTTTCCGGCTCCAAATAACAGATTTCTTCTAGAAAGTAACATCCTGCATGCGTACTGACCTAAAATCCTAAGACTAGTGATTATAAATACTCGACTTCCCCTCCTATTGCAATTTTTACAAGATACCGCAAAGATGCACTTTCTTTACTCTTTACACAAATAATTATTTCTTCAAGTTGGTAAATTTACTTTTACAGGTACTTCTAGAATATCTTTTTACATTGACTATATTCTACCTGCATCACAACTAAATAAACTACTGATCAAGATTTTACTATATCATAAGTCAAAAAATGAACACTGACAAAAAAGATGATTTATCATCTTATATGCCCATAACGTTGAAACCACCGTTTAAAGTGTTAAAGAAACTTGGATTATTTTCTGATAATAAACATAAAACAATCAATTTGACTGTTTTTTATGCAATATTTCCAATATCGATGGTTACAATAGCCATGATGCAGTTTAATGGTATAAAAGGTGATCTATCAGAATTTGCAAACAATATGGAAGGAATCACGGCTTTTACCCAGGTAACAAAACACTTTGTACTACTAAATGCTGTTATACACAGAAGAAATTGAGTAGGTATTTGTAATAAATAAATTTACTGCCAAAAAATAAAATAATTGTTATTGCTTGAAACGTGTTTTATAGATGTTACTAATAATAATAACGTGTAATAGTTAATTATCAATTCACGAGCATTTCTTTGTTTCTAAATATTCCATACCACTCATAGCTTTTTATCAATGGTGTAAGCAGTACTAAACTAAACTTCTTTATTGCAAAAAAATTAAGTAATGTTTGGTTAATATACTTTTATTTTTATTGTAATAAGTAAGTTAGATGTTTCTAATTAATCTCATGTGCCTTACTGAAACAAAATGGGATTAATCGTATTTCAATGGTAGCACTTAGACCGTTATCCATTCACGTCTTCAGTGGGGAGGCACAAATTTTTCAATATTTTTGCAAGTGTAGGTTGTTATACAATGATCAGTGTATAAAATTTTCAAACATAGCAACGATCAATCAAAATGTAGATCAACAAGCCAACAGAATTTTATTGGCTAATAGTTGGCACTGCTTAACAGTACAATGCAAGGTTACTGCAATCCTCCATTCTAAATGGTTGACGGTATAATTTGAAATCTTCAAACTGAGGATCTTATTATACTATTTTTAAGCATGATGAGGCATTTGTAGTGATACTAATCACTATGTGGTACTTTGGTAAGCTCAAATATTAGATATAAATGGTAAACATCTCAACATTCCATTTTCTGGAACTTCCCCATTGACAGAATCTTTTTAAACTGTCGTTAAAAGTATGGAATTCTTCTAAGGAAGCTCCATCTCCAAAAAAAGCTGTTTTGAGTTATTCTATAATTCCTTTCAAATCAATTTAAATTTTTCAGATAAACAATTTGTAAATGCAACAAGATGTAATAATATAAAATAATAATAATAACAAGTTAGATCAATATTGCGCAGAGAAGTTTTATCTCTAGCAGAACTTGAAGAACTAAAAGAACGAGCAAAACAATATCTACAGCTTGATATTTCAATAAAAACAACACCTAGAAACAGTCAAAATATGAATACAAGGCAATCCAGAAGACTGTCTAAGAGACACACAATAGAACGGGAAACATTAGTTGACATTACAGATGACCAAATCGAAGAAGCTTATATTACTTATTATATGATTTATAAAGGAATTCCCCCTAGTGTAAGACCACCAATACCTAAAATCAGAAATGGCAGACGTGTGTACAATTGCGTTAAAAACGTAAACCAATTTTTAGTCGACAAGTTTAACGGCAGTGATAGTCCAAAAGAAACCCATCATATAATTTACTGTGCTGCACTAACCGTTTGCGAACTTCTAAATATTCCAATAAAAAGAACATTTACATATTAAGCATTCCAAAAAGCCGAATTGGAAAATTAGATTAACGAGAACAATAAATAAAATAAGAGAAAAACTAGGATGGTTACAGAATTACATCGGAAAAGAAAGTGAAGCAAGTAAAAAACTTAGAACTAAAATTAAAACGTTAGCAAAGGAAGCTAATACAAAACCTAATCATCCAGATTACCTACAGAAACTTGCTCAATTGCAAGAAAAACTTAAACAGAAAGAGGCAGCTTATGCATGTAGACTCCGAAGATATAATGAAAATAGCAAACGTTATCAACAGAACAAGCAGTACTACGAAAAGCGACAGCTGTTCTATAGAAAGATTGGAGAAGAAGAAAAGAACTGCAAAGAGATAAACATGAACATGCCCAAACCAGAACAAGTTTATAACTTTTGGAAAGGGTTATGGTCAGAAGAGGTAGTGCACGATGAAGACGCTTATTGGATTAAAGAGGAAAAGAAAAGAAGTCAACAAATACCGGATATGGAAGAGTTAGTTTAGAAGACATACAACAATCTACAAAGAAATTACTTAATTTGAAGGCTCCTGGACCCGATAGGATCCAGAATTATTAGTGGAAAAACTTTACAAACATTCATTCTGTCTTAGTAAAACAATTCCAAGAAGTGCTAGATAGCCCTGATAAATTTCCATGTATGTTATCAGAGGAGATTACGTTCATCCTTCCTTAGTCTAATAACATCGAAGAACCAAGCAACTATCGACCTATAACTTGTTTACCGACCTTGTACAAAATTCTAACATCCATAATAGCAAACAAAGTTAAAATACATGTTGAAGCTAATAATATACTAGCCCCAGAACAAGGTGCATGTAAAACAAATGAAGGGGTTGTAAGGAATTATTACTAATTGATGCAGCGGTGACAAAATACGCTAAACTACGTAAAAGAAATATGTCTGTTGCCTGGATAGACTACAAGAAAGCGTATGACTCAATACCCCATTCATAGCTAATTAACATCTTACGAAACTATAAACTAGATATTAAAGTTGTTAGATTACTTACATACATGATGACAACATGGCGTACATCTGCTATGCTAAACATAGGGAAAGAAACATTCACCACAAAAGAGATTTCAATAAGGCGGGGCCTGTTTCAGGGTGATAGCTTGAGCCCACTGTGGTTTTGTTTGTGCCTCAATCCCTTGAGTTACATGTTGAACAGTTTAGATCGTAAAATAACACATTTATTCTATCCAGATGACCTGAAAATTTATGCTAATAGCTCCAACCAACTGCAAAGTCAAATTGAATTAGTTAATAGCTTTAGCGAATTAGTAAAGATGCAATTTGGATTAAGTAAATGTGCAGTGTTACATGTTAAACACGGCAAAATTCAATCGATGAATAGAGTCAACTTACTAGGTGGATCGGAAATTAAAGTATTAGGTTTAGAGAAGGTGTACAAATACTTGGGAATTCAACAAAAGCTTGACATTAAAGACACTGATATGAGAAAGAGTGTAAACACCACATTTATGAGGCGAGTAGTTGACGTCCTTAAAACAAAATTAAACGCTAAGCCCAAGATATCATCAATTAATACTTGGGCGATGCCGGTAATTATGTACACATTTGGAATACTTAAGTGGTCAACAACAGACTTACAGAATTTAGATAGGCAAGTGAGAACAATGCTTACAAAGTATAAGTGTCATTATTCTAATGCATCTAGTAACAGAACAGTACATAGAAAATATGGAGGAAGAGGCCTGCTCAGTTTACAAGTGGTACATAATAATGAAATAAGTAACTTATGTAAATATCTACTTACAAAGAATTTACCATTAGTTGAATTGTACAGAAGAATTGACAGGTACGGTCCTATAAAAGTACAAGAAGTAAATACAGAAGCAGAAGAGATTTCCATAAAACGTTTTGCTGCTGTTTGGAAAGAGAAGGCCCTTCACGGTAGATTTCCAGCTATGCTAGAGGGAGAAGATGTTGATTTTAAAGCATCTACTACTTACCTAAAAGTGGGGGAGCTGCACACTGAAACAGAAGCTGTACTAACAGCCATACAGAATCAGGTGATTTCCACCAGAAGTTACCTAAAACATATAATTAAAGAAAATATAGAAAATGAGAAGTGTCGTATGTGTAACAGAGTAAATGAATCAATTCAACACATAACATCCGGGTGTACTTACCTTGCCCTAAGAGAGTATCTCCAACGCCATAACAATGTGGCAAAAATTATTCACCAGGCAATCTGCAATAGTAAAGAGTTATTACATAACGTTCAGCCATATCTTGTGGGACACACCTATAAACACCGATAGGGCAGTTGCACATAACAAACCTGATATTATAGTATTTAATAAAAGGGAAAATATAGTGTGGCTTATAGAAATAACAATACCGGTGGATGAAAACATTACTAAGGCGTACAGAGAAAAAATAAATAAATATCAAGATCTAACGTACGAAATAAGAGATATTTACGAGGTACAACGGGTAGAGACTTTCCCATTCGTTATATCAGCTAGCGGACTGGTACATAGAAAATTCGTAGAGAATTTACAACAATTAAGCATTTCAGCAAGCTTATTAAAAACAGCACAAAAAACTGTTGTTTTGGGAACTACCAGAATTGTAAGAAAGGTCATCAATCAATAAGAATATACTTGTCTTAGTTAAATAACTCGGCGAGTATAAATATATATATTCACCACCACAAGCTGTGAAGAAAGGAAATAATAATAATAATAACAATTATAATAATAATAAAATAATTTAAAACAACTATAACTGCCTGAAATGATATATAAAGAAATGCAGAAAGCTGTGATTCTTGACACCTGTGCTTTAACTAGAAAGTTCCTACAACATTAAACATTAATAACTAGAACGTATCCATTAACAACAAGATTTATTCAGAATGAATCAGTTTGATGGAATAGCTTTATTTAGATCATACACAACTCATTGGTTCTGAAGAAATATTGATTCTAAGACTTCCAACTATTACTATTATTTAACA
>VTPC01005205.1:50708-63873 GCA_011009095.1 Ignelater luminosus
CTCGTGCGCAGCGACCTTGATTACATAGAAACCAAAAACTGCTTGAAAGATCTTTAATATTCATATTTTATACAATTTTACTTGTACTGCAGATGTAACAATAACGGCTCTACAAGTACTTGTAGTACAAGTGAAATACGTATGTATAAAACGTGAATATTAAAAATCTTTTGAGAATAGGCATGATAAGTATGTGTTCGTTAAACAGGTCTTTGAAGGGACTACCCAAAAATAAAACAATACATATAACCTTCAATTTGAAAGAATTCCATATAGCGTCATAGCTCGAAAGGGAATGACGTCCCAAACAAACACAGTACCTTAAAAACATCGAAATATAAAATAGAAATTGACGTGTTTCGGCGTTTTCAAAAAATATCATTCGTTTTGAAATTACTGATTTTCTTCCATAAGTAGTTTTATCTTTTTTATCTATTTCCTTTTGATTTAAAGATAGTTACGCAGAGGTTATAGATTCTTCTGGTTGAAAACTGTACCGAGAGCGGTTTTGAAAATAAAATCAAATCTGTGAAACCGTAAGGAAGTACATTTTAATTACCCTTCCAATTAATCAATACCGCACACAAATAATATGATAACGTTTCGGCACCTTTCTTAAAAGACATTTGTTTGGGTTCTACAGATCATTAAAGATTAACAAACTTTTACGTTCATAGTAGTGCAAGTAAAGAAAGTGCTATCTGCCCTAGAGAATGTGATATAGAAATTCAGTAATACTATATGCAAGAAACATGCCATATTTCATTAATATATGCTTAAGAAATAAAAATCAGTAAACAATAGTCATAAAATGTATTCTGATGATTTGCATGGTTTACAATATGCATTTATATGTTGTTAAGTCCTCATATCGTATATATATATTTACATTTCTATGGGTTTGCGCAGTTATAATCTATTTACAGTTGTTGGTAGTGGCCTTTAATGCGACTCGTAAACATAACCTCAAATAATAGGGACGGCTGCTGAAGTCGGTGTGCGCTCACGTTTTTTGCGCATTTTCTGCAAGAAAATAAGTAGTTTTGATTCCGAATATTTATTCCAGTGTTGGTTTTTTTTATCTTCACTTACCCAGTCCTACCGGTTTGTCTAAAAAAATGTTCTAATCGATTCAGAACAGGAATCCTTCTGCGACCTTTTAAAAGAATTTCAGGGAAGTGTTAGGTAAGGGTGCTTAAATTGATATTGTTATATTCTACGAATGTTTACTTGATGCTTGCAAAAGATAGACAAGTTCTGCCGAAGTGTATTGATTTATTAGATTAAGCTTCTTTTCGTGTTGTAATAATGGGGATCTTAAATCCATCCTTATTTCATAAAATCATGGGTTTTGCACCAGAAAACCAACGGTGAATTATATACACACTAAAAACTACATTAATGAATGACAGAGTCTTAGCACTGAACCAAAGTAAATTTTGCAGTATCTAAAGCATCTACGATCCCATTGGGATAGTAGAAGTGAATAGTTAAAACAAGATACCTTGACTTTTGTACAAATAAATAAAAAAAATATATTTACAGCGATTCCAACACGAAATATATCATACGACAAATTAGCAGAAGAGATGGAACTACCACAAAAAGTGCTCTGAAGATTCAAAATGGAGGTGACAGTAGAGAAGTAGAAACTACAAACATACTTGAAATATATTACCTGCTACCTTAACAAATTTCTCTGTTTATTTTCTAGAACAAATATTTACAAAAAGAAAATTCTCAAGCATTACAAAAAAAAAGAACATGAATATGAAAACGAATTAGAAGTTCTAGAGATTATAGAATTTATCCTTAAAAAGAAGTCCTTGGTACTGTTGGTTTTATAAAAATTTCTTTTTATAATTAAAAATAAGTTCCAATAAAAGGTATTGAATTTTAAATTTAAAGAGACATTACACAATATTATATTCTAGACGAAACGAAACCTAATTAGGAGAAAAACCAGTATTTATTGGAACTGCCTTTACAGCATAACGTCTTCCATTTCCATTTACTGCAACATTAACAATTTGTTCTTTTGTTGAAACTCCATTACCCAACTTAATATATACCTATACTAAATAGCCTTTGCGATCTTTACAAATTTCGGCATCATCTCCTCCTGATGATGAGATTTTTTATGTGAGACAGGCTACCCTACCTATTATTCTTCAAAAGCCTTGAATATTGTAGAAATTTTGGAATGATTAATTTCTTTTGTGTTTACCACAGGAAAATGAAATAAATTTTCGTCTTAACCTTGTTACTTTGAATACAATTCTAGAGACTGTCGGTTAACAAACTCCAAACAAATCTCCAATATTTATTTGGAATGTTCATGTAGCGTAAACATGTAATGTAATCAATACTTAGTTTAGCGTAGAGACCGGGTAGTTTCTGTTACTAGCTGGTCATAATTGGCGTTCTATCATATCCATCAAACTTTTAACACTTTATTTCGACAAATGAACTCTTTCAAAATCAATTATACTGCATCTCCCAAAACGGTTACTCCTTTGAAGTAAATGTCTTTCTCTAAACTCTTTGTTTTTTCATGATAAATTCAAAAGCCGAACTGAAAATGCCATTTAAGTTATTATTTATAAAGATAATTAAGAGCTTTCTATGTTTATTATAACTTATCTATTAAACTACATAAGTTTTGACAGTTAGTAGAAGTGTAGACTATGAAAATAATAAGCCGCTATTGAATGGCTTTTGGATCTATAAAATATTGATATATTTGTAAAATCAATAACGTTAGAGAACGGTTATGAATAAGATCCTTGATTTATTTATTCCATAGGCAATTTTAGTGAATCAATAGTCATTAATGAATACTGGTCTTAAATTGATATCTAGCATACAATCGAGTCAATATTTTTTAAAAATCAATGTGAAGTCAGTAGATTTTAAGTGTTATCTTCATCAATTTGAAGATTTGCCTGAAGATGACCGCTGTTATATATGTATGGTCAAAACATGTCGGGAAACATTATATTATGATTTTTGGAATAAATTAAAGCTGAAAAAGATATACTTGTTTTTTATCAGACTTTAGTGTTACCTTGAATTCTTTTGATAGAATTAAATAATAAATATTTAATTCTTTTTTTTATTAATTCTCTTTTATTAAATCTTTTTATTACATATAAATATGTTTGACTATGATACTTTTTGATCTTACGCTAAACGTTGCACTTACCTCGAATGCATGTATATCTCGTATTAGCTACTAATCTTTGGATTATCTACTACATCAATTTTTTGGTTATAATTAGGTATAAGTAATATTGTAATCATTTTTACGGTTGATACTTAATTATAAAAGATTAGATACCTGCTTTTGATTTTTGTTTATCAAAGGAGTCCAATCGTGAATAATGCAAAAAGTTCGCTTAACAAATGTGTTGGCAGTTGGGTTAAACGATGATATATGTAGGTGTTTACAAATATCGTAATGCATTTCTAGCATGCAATCAAGAAGAAACCAGGTACTACTTAAATTAATAATAAATTGCACCAATACGATGTCATAATCAGAAATGTTATAAGTTCTTGATGATTGCATAATAAGCAATATTTGAAAATCTACACATAAACAATGTAAACATGAAATAAAGGTAGTTAAAAAGTGAAACCCAAGTATTAATTTACATTAGAATAAAAATGAAATATAAAATGTACATATCATTTATTGATATTTATTGATACAATTTGCACATGAACGTCCTAGACGTTCGTTCTTAAAAATATAACATATTGTGGAAATAACCTGTTAAATTTGCAATTTGTAACGATATCATAAAGTGTATTCAAGTTTGTTTGTAACATGAACCTTGTGTTCGGTGCTAGATGGTATTCCACGATCCGGTTTGTTCTAGATTCAATCGTTTTATTTTATTCCTCTCATTAGCGAACATGTAGACCATGCCACTTTAAGTACCTGAAAAAAAGATATCGTAACGTGGGAACGGGACAGTGATGTAGAAAGTGTTCCAAATGTTTATAGAAACTCTTGGAAAATAAATTTAAAACGCATTTAATAGATAGATAAGTAATGTTTATTATAGAAGACGATAAAGACATACTTTATCGATGAGAGTAAGATATTAGCTCAGGAGAGTGTCACGGGTAAAACCAGAAAAAGTGACCTTAATACCCCTTAACTAAAAGTTGTGCTTGCAATAACACAAAACGTCGGAGAAGAGGGTGATCACAAAGTAACCGAACGTAAATGTAATTAGAATTGAAAAGAAACCTCACTTAGAAATCTAAGATATGGATATGGGCGCCAGGAACATGCCTTCTCTGGTGTGGTTCCTCACCAGAAAACACTCTATACATTTTTATGTAGAGATCACCATGCTAGCAATGAACGCTATGAGTTCTCTTAGTTTTAATACTTCTGCTTAAGCAAATTCACAACGGTTTGCTTTACCAGATTACACTGCAAACGTGCACAAAAAAATTTTGCTCGTAACACTTAAAAGAAAACTGCTTAATCTTCACGCCACGCGCTGGTCCAATTATCTGGTTCACAATACCTGTACAATGTTATTAGGACACATATCTATAAATACTTTACCTGTAAAGCTAAAAAACAATAAACAAATAAAATTCGAAGGTATCTTCACACTCGACTATTTATTGACAGAAAAAAAGGTTTCATTAAACAATTAGTTTGACAAGAAAACAAATCAATACTTATATGAGAAACCATGAATATGAATAGAGGAGTATGAACTTTACCACAATGTCAATAATAGATCCAAGCCACTTGATGTGTAACGAGAAAAAAGAAAAGGTTAACATAACAAATCTACAAGTTTCTGCTATCTGACTTTATGCTTATTAACCAAATCGCAAATTTTACTATCTGACTTGCGTACGATAAAAAGCCTGAAGAAGCCAGAGGTCTTTATTTAGCAACAAAAAACATTTAAATCTTGAGTACTCGTTGCTCTAAAATTTCCATTCCAAAACTAGCTGTGTAACTGATTACAAAATACACAAAAGTGTAACATATAAAATTATCAACTTAGGATTTCCTTACAGTTAAATGAACAGTTGATACCTTGTCTTGACAGGAGGTCCCATCAGATTTGGACTCAATGCAGGGAAAGATTTTCTCGCCGATTTACTTGACGAAGACGGCGGCCGGGATTGTTCGCGAGTTTCTCAGTCCGCCTCAAGCAGACTGAAAACTAAAACCACGCCTCACTAGGCCCAACCATACTAAACATAGGTGATATAAGGATAGCCGTATGAAAAAACAATTGACGATTTGTTCTTAATTTCCTTCGCAAAACATCCCTACTTTAAGATCTCCAAATTTGATTTGTCTATCCCTTACCGTTTTTGCAGGAGCAGCGTGTTTTCATACTTTTTAATAGTAAAATCCCTAACAAAAAATAGCAATTATCACCAACACCTTTCCAGATAAGTATAGCAACTTTTACATTATTAAATTAGTCTTAAAAATCACTATCCAAATATAGAATCATATACAGGGTGTTCCATTTAAAAAAATCAATATGGTGGCCGCACAAAAAAATTGAAGATTTGTTTTTAATTTCTTTCGCAAAACATGACAAAAATACCTACTTTAAGCTCTCCAAATTTCATATAACTATTTCTTACCGTTTCTGCGGGGGTAGCGTGTTTCCATACTTCTTAGCGACCTTGTAATTTCTCTAGGTAGAGAAAATAGGATTATTTTTAAGCATCATCATCCCTAGCCCATAAGGTTTTAGCAATATACTTTTTAATAAACATTAAAAAATTATTTGCTTGGCAATCACAGTTTTAACTCTAGATGTGCTTTACGTTTTACATAATTACATTTTAGGTAAGTGCTTAATAACTTTGCCCCTAATACTATTCGGAAAATAAAAGGTATTTCTCCAACAAAAATTATCATTACTATACAGGGTGTCCCCAGATCAACGGCTAATCACGAGTTTACAGCTTGTTTTGAAAAATATGTTGTCAGGTGGCAGTTACATAAGAGTAAAACTTACTGGAACTTAAAAAAATCAAATTGTGCCGATTGTTTTCACATTTGGTAGGTAGGTATAAATTTATATTCCAAACAACTTTTGCTTATAAAATTTATCGATATGTCTCACGGAAAAGGTACTTTACCAACACCCAAAAATAAGTGTTTGATACCTAAGAAGCCTGTTCGATTTCTCAAAAACAAGAATATGGCACAAATTAGTTTCTAATCGACCAGGGCTGATTCCTACATGCTCAAATTTCAACTCGAAGATATTTTGTCTTTCACACCTATTGTTAAGTCGATCTGGGTACACCCTGTATATTAGTCCAATTTAAAATTAATAATTTGTTCAATATAACAAATCATTTAAAAATGTTACACATATCAGTTACAAAACACTTTCTACCTATTAAGTATACTTAACTATCAAAGATAATAGTTTGTTTAGATTAGATTTTGTAACACGCTAGCTGACATTTACGAACGAAAAGCGTCTATTTGTTTTCATAGAAAGTTTTTGTTCACAGTTGATGATAAGTTACAAAATCTGATCTAAATATAAACCGAGATTCGCATATCAGCGGAATAGACTTTATATATTGGGCAAATTAAAAAACCACTTCATCAAAGTAGCAATATCGCTAATCACGTTTGATTTATATTTTATAATCTGATTTTCATAGAATTAAAAAACAAAACAGTTTTAAATACTATATGTCAACACAGAATTAGGGGATCAATATACAGGGTGTTTGGTTCACCGCCGTATATGCGAAAGGGGGTAGTAGAATTCATGATTTGGAACTTATTTAACCTAATATACTACCATACAAAGTGTCACGGTTTTTGAGATATTGTCATTTTTCATAATTTCACCCAATTGGACGTATTTCCCCATTTAAATGTAAACACCACACTATTAAAAGCTTTTAATTTGGAAGGAATTATAATTTTATAATGTTTCATAGCTACTCTATTAGTTTTAGTCATTTCTTCATAAGATTATAAAGAAGAAAAATTCAATGCATAATTATGTTCAAATATTTTTAAAAACATCCTTGTTCTTTGCCCTTTAAAATGACATATAACGTTTTTATCACCTGCAGATTCTTGGGACCAGCATGCGACTTGAATGCAAAGAAACCGTTGGGCTGCACAAAAGCAAACACTTGGTAACACGTTATTAGTTATAGCTTTCGCTTCATAACCATTGGTGGTGTTGATTTTTGCATTTTAAATTGTTAGTTTTGTGACCTTTGCGTGTTGCAGGTCCGTATCAGTTTGCATTGAACTCCACATTTTATTACAATCGTCTAACTTAACTATTAAAGTGCATTGAATCTACATTGAATTAAACTTGTTAACGATAACACACCCATATCCGGTTCTTAAGGGTTACTGAGATAATGAGAAAAAACCGACTGTAAATTACATTTAGTTGCTAAGCAAAATAATAAATTAATAACAAACAAATTCTGTCAAACAATTCGTGAGTAGTAAGTTGCTTACTTATCTTTACGTTTGTGTCACTTAGTGTTGTTATTATTATCAATAGTAGTTAATAATAATTTTATATTTGGAATGTGTCATGGAAATGCAGCTGCTGCAACTGAAGAATACCGTCAGCATATCCGAATCATAGATATCCCGATCGTCGAGTTTTTATAATAATTCGCTATAACCGATTGTCATCATGTTGGTCTAAATAGAAATGTTGATCTTGAAGATGATACCATAAATGCAATAACTGCTGACCCTACTACTAGTAGCTGTAGAATTGCCAACCATCTGGGTTGGTAGATCAATCTAATGCCATTTGCGACACCCCAGATTTCTTACAGGGCATTTCCTGGACTTGCAAAGCCGAGAAATGAAGTGAACACCCTACCATAACTTGCATACATGGGCATTAGAAAATCCACATAAAGCTCGTATAACCAGATTTCAACTTCGATTTAGCATAAATTTATGGGTTAGTATTATTGATGAGCACTTAATCGGACCATATATCGTGCAACATTGTTTTAATGCTCAAAACTACCTAGAGTTTCATGCCAGCTTCGGACTTAAGTCCGCTAGACTTCTGTCCATAGGGTTGCCTGAAAGGAAACGTTTACTTTATTTCAATCGGCTTCATCAAGTTGCTGCAGAAATTCGTCAACGGCCCGAGCAATTGCGCACCGCACAGAATTCATTTGTTTGTTAATGTGTCATACAACATAACGACAACCACTTTAAACAATCATTGCGATTATTATTTGTTTTTTATTGTTTTATGTTAACTAGCAAATTTTTAGAATTAGTGTACTAAATAAATAGCTTTTCCTCATTATTTCAGCAATTCTTGAAACTTGGATATGGGTACACTATAAGTTTTTTACTCCAAATCACCTATCTAATGAACCTCTAGAGTTCTGTCCATACCTTTTGAATCATCTGGTATTTTCAAATATTTGGATAACCACAATCGGTGAATCCCAACGATGGTTCGTCATTCAGAACTCCTTATTACGAAAGTAGTATACTAATTAAAAACGTTTCAATTTTACTTATTTATATTGTATACAGGGTGTTTTAGATCTTGGGGTATTAATTTCAACTGGTAATACTACACATCAAACCGTGTCGTTTGGCAAAAACCTATCCTAGTAAAAGTTTTAATGTAATGGAGAAAGTGAAAGTTATTTAAAAGGGACAGTTTGTAGTGGAAGCTTTTCACCTGCTTCTATAGTCCGAGGGAGATGAGTACTCTATTACCATTTTTTTAATATCATTTAAATGATTTTGAATTAACGTTCGTAAATATAACTTATAAAGGGGAAAATAGATTAAGGCGTGAAGACTTCGTTTATGATTATTAAATTTACTTGTGAAAGTAAATTAATGTACAACGGCATATTGATTATTTTCTTTAAACAAGTAACTAAAATTTTGGACTCTTGTTCCAAATCATATATTGCTTTGATAAATAATTACTGTGCATACTTATTTTAAGAATAAGTAACTAGGACTCTTACAATTAGAATTATACTTAAAACTTTTAAATTGTAAATAAAATTGTGTTGTTAGGTAAGTGATAAAAGGTATTTCCTTAAGGTGATTTTGTTTAAATCGTATTGTAGAAATTTGTGGTAGTAGCGGTAATTATAGTATTGGGGACCACTACACAAAGGTCATAATATCTATTATATTATTATACCTAGGTAACAACTTTCATGTTTTTCAAAATTCTAAACAGATGTTCTTAGAATGCGCCTAAATAACCTTGACTATAATTACTTGCTTTCAGTCTGTTTAATTGGAACCCAGTTGACTGTTATGTTTAAATAAACATTGAAGACTGGAGTTTCTCAGTTACACAACACCACTGCAGGGCCACATTTAGGGACAACATTTAATGAAAAAAAGTGGTTTATCAAAAGTTTGTAAATTTCTAGTATTTGTACCTTAATATCAGTCTATTACAATAAAATTAGCGCCTGATTTAAATAAATTCTAACTCTGAAGATGGCTTCTAATGCGATGACCTATTTCTTATGACGTAAAATTTATTTACGAACTTTACGGATCACTAACTGCACGCGTTCTTTGAGAAAAAGCATAATAAAAGTTGTAACTTACATTTAGAACAGTTGCTGCATTAATATCAATTAAACCACCTGCTTTTATAGTGATTTCGTGTTGAGCATTCTGTATCATAACGCACACAGGATACTTTAAAAATGGATAATATTGAGAATACCAATCGGAAAAGTATATTGCGTCTGCAACTGCCAATGCCTAAAAATAAATATTTAAACAAACAGAAATATTTGTTGTGTGGTATTATTCAAAGTTTACTAAAATAAATACGCAAACAGCCTTTATTTACCTCCCTTGCTATGTAGTTTGCTGGAATACAGTAAAAGCAAAGCTGTATAAGAATAGCGATAAAAATAAATCCATGCTGCATTTGCTGTTGAAAATTTTCACTGGAACAGTAAAAAGAAATATTATTGTAATATTGTAGAAAATCATTTAGGGAGTTACCGCACTAACTACATGTTAATCAGTTTGGTAATCCCTATTAATTGTGAATGTTATAAATACTAGTATAAACATTCTACATAGAAAGTTTTCAGCTAGATATTTCGTAATAATTTTGCGGCAAAATAAGCTTCTATAGACTCTTGAAGATTCCTCTAACATGGATGTATGAAAATTAGACTGGACCATATACCGAGATTTTATTATCAAAAAAGCCAAATAAAGCAAAAATAAGATTTAGTTGGACTGTATAGTGTTAACATAAAACGCGTCCATCAATATTCAGTAAAAACGATTTGATTACATTCTTCTCGGTGTTTTTTCCCCTTACCGTACCCAAATTTTTGGATGATAGCGTATCGGAATCTCTGGGGACTTTTGATATGTTGTGTGATAGCTAAAGTACATGTTCACTAAAAAATGAGCATTCATTAAACTAATCCTACTGAAATACGTAACTCGCCTAGGCAAAATAGTAACGTAATTCAACATTAAATTATGTAATAACGAAACAAGATCGAAGAAAGTGTATAGACGTTTTGTCTAAAACTTCATTTTGTCTAAAACTTCATTTTGTCTAAAAATCACCTTCATCTCTCTAAATTTAATAGCTTCTGGGAGAAACGCAAAAAACTGGTCAGTTTCCCTCCTTTAACACTCCAGATTTTCACTCAGTGATGTGATTTCTATAGGATGTTATTTAGGAAGCCAAAGTTATATATCAAAAATTAAGACCCTACACCAACTTTTCGTTATTTCTCCTAAAATGACTGGACTAGAAAAAGAATCTTACACTACCTAGGGGAACCATAAAATGTCTAGCATTTTTCTTTGTTAATTTGGGAACTAATTATCTCACATTAGATTTTATTTATTGCACACAAGCACTTATCGTAGTTTTGGTAGTTGTTTCATGAAGCATTTGATGTATGGATATTGCTATGAATAAAAGGGAATCAAAACGTCTATCTAGATCCAAGAATATATGTCATAATTTAGAAAAATGAACATCGCTGTTTTTCTGTAGGTTAGAATCTTTAAAATATATTATTTTGAAAATACCGGAGATATTGGCGTGTCCCACCTATCGTGGGACAAACTGTATTTAGTGTATCTTCAACAACTTAATAATTAATGTTAATACATGTTGGATTTATTTCTCGTGAAAAAAAAATAACTGTAGAAATTCTACAATTTTATCCAGAAGCACAGCAATTATTACCGCTTTTGCACAAACACAGATTACAAACACCAATATTAATTTTTATTAACTTTTCCGTACTTAATAACTCTTACCTATTAATATATTTATGTTAAAAACTAACTAACTGGAATGTGGTTTGCTTATTATTTAAATAAAAGATTTTCGCGACGCTTAGACAATTGAAAATACACCTGAAAGCTTATTCTTCAAAGAAACATAGGAATTTCTTTTAAAAAGGTGTCTATTGATGTAATTCCAGTTTTAAATATAGTAACAAAAGAAATTTCCTTTTTGCATCTTACAACACCTGCATATTAACTCAATGCTTTTTTATAATAAAAATAATTTCTATAAATTGACGTATATATATGCAGTTCAGTCTTTTTTATAATGGTAAGTAACAAATGTGTTATTATCTACTTTTCTGTGTTTCTAAAATGCTGATTTTTTATAATAATAATCACACATTATAGTTAATGTAAAATGCAGTCTAGCCTAGCTAAAAGCAAGTCAGAGTTGTTTTTGACAATCTCCGATTATTATAAAAGTTGTACTTGTGTGTCATTAAAGAATAAAACCAAATATTTAGGTTAATTTATGCTTCACCCTTTTACAGTGTTCAAGCGCATAATTCTGGAAAATGTCATAAATCATAGAATTCTAGAAAATCGCACGTTATCTTAATATAACAAACGAGAATTAAAATTTTGGAAAAAGTTACGATTTTAGTATTATTTTTATTATTATTAAGTCTTAAAAGATTATTCAGTGTGCAGACGTCTCCATAGAGGACGCTACGGTGACAACACCGTCAGCCAGAACAATCGAAAACCTGAAATACAAAAAAGCTAATATCTTGCGATGAGTAAAATAGCTAGCTTGCCAGTAAAATTCCGGTAAAGCACAAAGCTTATTCTAGTTTTATTTATTTATTTTCTGTTGAAAATAACTTACCTTTCAGTTACCACATATAGTTCCATGCAAATCATGGGAGCCGCAGTAAGATATTCAACAAGTAATGCGGTCGAAAACAGATGCTGAAACTGGTGAATGAACCTATCAAAATAATTTACATGTATATTATTGATATACAAAAAAGGTTTCCACTGCGTTACTGTATCAAAATGTTGTGTTGCCGTATAGAAATATTCATCTTATTGATGTGATTAATTTCCATTTCTCGTGGGTCATCATTACCAACAGTCAGGTGTTCCAAGTAGTAACAAATAATCTTAAATTGAATTATTATTTCAGTGCAGAAAGCTAAATACATCAAATCAAAAGGGTACATAATCAAAACAGCCAGTATAATTGTAAGTACATTTGTAAATACTGCAATACGGTACAACAAATCATATCCCTCCAAATTCCAGATTCCCAATGGTAGTGCCGAAAATCCAAATACTGTAGACAATATCGCAGCTGCTATAGCAGTAAATGCAGTAGGCATGAAAATTTTGTAAACAGTAAAATTCATAGTAGAAGATATGGACATCAACTCGGTTTTGGTTGGTTCTTCGCATATATTGATGTTCCAGAACTGTTTAGTGTTTTTAATTAAATCCATAAAGTCTCTTTTTCGGTAAATCAAGATAATGATCTTTCCAGAAATCTAAAAGAAACGTATTTTTCATTTTGTTGAAAATACAGAGTGTTTTGACGATGAACAAATAGTAGTATTATTTACGATTGTGTAGGATCATTACCACTATGTTCCAAAATTATTTTCAACTATACATGGAATTCTATGAAAGCATAACTGCCAAAGACCTGTGTTCCTAATTGAAACACCTTGCCCTGGTTCGTTGCTAATTGCAACAATATAACACTTTTATTAAAGAAGGTTTTTAATATCTCACTGTCACGAAATTAAAAACAAATAAATCTCATTCTCATTCTCATTCTCATTCTCATTCTCATTCTCATTCTCA
>VTPC01005207.1:0-24396 GCA_011009095.1 Ignelater luminosus
TATTTTGGTATGAGATACGGAAAACGTGTTTACTACAAAAAAGATGAATAGCTACCAAATTACTTTCCGCAGTATACAGTTGAAGAATGTAGCAAACCTGCTGATTGTAGAACTGCCTTTGAAACACCTTATTTATATGCCTGTAATAAAACTTCCAAGCGCAGTGTCTTGTACCGTCATATACTGACAACCTATAAAATCGGCGTCGACAATACCTGTAATATTATACTAAGTAAGCGATAGATTAAAAAAGTAGTCGGTATTCTATCGCAATCGATTCATAAATCCCAGATTTGACCCCAATTTTTGCCAGAGAAAGCATCATCTAGGAAATTCTTATGAATATTTGGACTGCCATTGGGAAAATAAACATTTTCCAGGACAGGTTGAGAATACGTACGCTATAACTACTCGAATACTCCTTCTGCTTTTACATGATAACTACTTGAATACCCATTCTAATCTCCAAATGAGGTATCTCACGATACACCTTAATGGTACATAGTACTTCAGACTACACCGTGAAAGCAGGAAAAGATTCCATAAAATATTATTGTTGGTTCTAAAAGTGGATCGATTTTGTTGTATACGACTTGAACGTAAAATCAGCTATACATTTTCCAATGCGAATTCTCAAGAAATGCAACGGAGTTCATTACCAGGCTAAAAACAAGGTGGCACTCAGGATATACTTTTAATGCATTCTACTTGCGCGATATACCTTAAATGCAATAAATGTAAAATTTATGCTAAAATATCTCGATAAAGTATGACTTGGATTTAGTACAGCAATCAAGCTTGAACTAGAAATTTGATTAATTTTGTTTTTATTGTAAGTTTCATTTTATGTATGATGTTATGTTCTGCCAAGACTTGCGCTGGCCGATTTATTCTGGTAATTTTATTGGTGATAATACAAGATTGAATTGGTTTTACCGTCTGGTAAGATACATAATCGTTCTGAAAAATAGAATCTTCTCCAAACAAGTCTTTTCCACTAGGCGACTTTTTATTCTGCAGTACTGCAAGGTACTCTATGGTAAGCAGTCGATCAACGCTTTAGGCAAACATGCAACCCTGTACCATGACAGCGGTTAGATGCTTAATTGTAGAGGATATATTTCTTGGTGAATATTTTTCTTCAGCGTATCTTCTACCATACGTATCTTGGGCATGATTGTTGATATTAGTTGATATTAGTTGATATTATTGCAGACGAATGCGTCTTTGGCTCTCAGAAACAAGTGACTTTTTCTCTTACACAGTCCATCATTGTTAGAAGCGAGAAATATTTTTCAAATAGTTAACTTAAAAATGTTGTGCAAGTGTAACTCGGATCTTTACTATAAAGAGTTTCTCTAAAGAAACAAAATAATATTGTAAAATGCAAATAGTTACAGGAGAATATGTTCAAATATATTTTTATAACCTACACGATGCTTCGGTGTTTTCAAATTGGTGATTGAACAAAGATATTCTAATACAAATACATTAATCTACACTAATTATGCAATTATTAATCTTAACTTTGTACTTGACAGAGTATGCTATGGATAAGACTGGGATTAGTGACCCATCGGTAGTGTAACCATATATAAAATCGATATGCCACCTGTCGAAGACGTGTCGTGAGCTAAAAGAGCTTAGGGCAAGCGATAAACTATAATAATAATCCGGTAATCTTAGGGGTTTCGATATTGAGAGGGCGCGAGCTATAGTACAATGTCGGTGACCTAGTTTCAAATAGAAGACCGCACAGCCGATCTTCGTATCTAGGTCAGCAGGCGAGATGTTAGCCTGGGTCGAACCACAGGTTCGTTTGAATGATACCAAATAAATGAAATTGAGATTGTACTGCACTTTATGTAGATACTTACTTTTACGATGTGAACTTAAGATAATGAATCCGTATGAGAATGTCGACGCCACTGGATTCCGGGACAGCCGCTTCCTGTACTGCTTAATAAGTATGCTCATAACCCAATAAAAGATTAAAATAAGTTAATCATATATTGGCAAACTGTAGAAAAGAAAATATAAAAACAGGTTACCGCAGTCCAGGTCACACTGTTGGACAACTTATATACACACATAAATAAGCATCAATAAACAAATAAACAACTGCACTGCATATGCCTACATAAGCAGTAAATGTGATCGGATGAAACTTATTAATATTTACGGTTCAGCAATGCAAAAAGCGCTAGTAAAATAAAAGCAAAGTAAACATACATACAGTGAATCGTCAGCAAATATTAGAATAAAATTCATCGGTCATTTATAAAAGAGGCCTAAACATTAAAATATGGGAACTATAAATAATAGCAGTAATTGAATTGAATTTATTACCTGCAGGTGTTTTGTAATTTACCGTGGATCCCAAATTTTATATAAATAAATCGTCCAACAAGAACAAGTTGACAAAATTGTTAGATAGTCAGAATTCCCGTTATCAAAATTTAACATGAATGAACGCTAAACAAAAACATCAACTTTATAAATATTGTTCATAAAAAAGTACAAACAAATAAAAGGTTTGGAACAAGTTAGTTATATTACAATTCAGAAAACAATATATTTCTATTAATTAAACAATATTAACGGGCCTTTCACCACTGTGAAGCGGTTCGTGGGGTTTTCCATTAGTATGAAACGATGTTCTGAGGCTCTTCACCAGTGTGAAGCGATGATTAAATAATCTTTATAGTGAATTACTTTTATCCAAGTGATTGGTGACGTGACGATAATATGCAGATATATTTCGCAAATAATTGCAAATGTAGGTTGACAAATTGTATAAGTCAATGATGCTTTTTCATGAAAGATTTAAAAAAGAGTAAAGTTTATTTACCATAACTGAAACTAATCCAATACAAAGAGAACCCAATTGTTGGCACATAATACACTAAACTCGCGGCACTGGTTCACACAAGATTTCATTTACTGTTACTACATAGATCTTTACAAGAATGGACGTCTTCCTCATACGATAGGTAACAAGATATTTTTATCTATACAGATTATAGAAGTACGAATCTCGAAGAAAGTTCGATGAAAATATTAAGATATTATAAGATAAATAATGGTACGGTAGATTTGAAAATGCCTTAAGAAGTTATTTGGCAATTTCCGACTGCTGGCGATGATTTTCGAGGTATGGTACGTTAAAGACGCATCCGGAATATCCCGGAGAAAAGTCTATTAATTGTTTAACAAAGACAGGATTCATTCGCGATATTTTCACTCAGGTATAACTTTACCTTAGCAGAAAATTAGTCCAACACTTGACTATTTCTCGGTAGTTCGCGAAATTATTTCGATGTTCCAAAATTTCACAAAAGAAGACACGAAACACGCGTGCTTCTGTTTTGATAGCGGTAGATGAACTTTGTTGAGTGCTGAAGCGAAAGATGTAACTTCCAACACCCCAAGAGGATGGAACTAACAGATAACTGGTTGATCAACATATCGGATGATTGGGCAATCAATATAATAATGCAAGAAGGGCGTGATTTAGCAAGATATTTGGACGTTGCACTCGGCAATTATAGGAATATAAATCTGGTCTACGCTAAACAAGGTAACAGATTTATAGTTTTAAGGGTAATAAAACCAAAAAATAAGAGTACGAAATTCTCTAAATCACAAAGAAGAAGTCTGAAGAATATACATTTAGATGTAATTTCATTTTATATTAAGCCCTAATACATCTCTAACTTAATATTAAGAAAACATTTTTATAAAAGAATTCTAGAAAAATTTAACGTTCCCAAGCCATAAACTTAGACAATGTCAAGAGGCATTAAACCAAGGGGCTTTTATGTTATAGAAAGACGTTAAACTTAATTTCTAAAAAGGAATAACATATTTACAAAACAAAAGATTGAAACTAATAACACGATATATCGTTATTTACAAACACAAATAACTTATTAAGAAAAAGTTCGCTAATTACTAAATTTTCCTAACAAGTACTTATAATTCATATAAGCACTCACAATAGGTACCTCCTTCACAGTCTGAAATCTATAATTCTACAATGAAGGACAAGAGTAAGTTTAATAAAATGTCTATCATTTAGTCCACAAAAAAGATGTAGATATGTAATACGCTAGGGAAAGTTGGTAACTCAATACGAAGATCATGTATAAAGTTTTGTAAATGCAATAAATCTTGAATATTGAATAAACTTCCTTTGTACGTATTTGTACAAAAAATATGTTAGTCGTTTAGAAATAGTGATATGTGAGATATTTATATTGGAAATTTATAGCGCTTTTCAAATATAATTCCATGCTACGCTACCTCTGAATTTACTCGGAATTTCTTACATACCATTTTTTTGCTTATCTAAGATTTATTTTTATATTATCACAATGTATACTTCATAAATAATTTTATAGGTGCAGTTGTGTATAATAATGTTATTCTGGTAATAGCTACAGTGGAATGAGAAGCAAATAAATTATTTTCGAATATCACACGGATATCATCCAACCACTAGAATCAACATTATCGTTCTCACTGGTCCAGCAAATCTACCAATCTCTCAGATAAATTAACCTGCAAAACTGGAACAAGTATCTGATTCGAAAATGTCCAATTTTATCCGTATGTTAGAAGGTCTAAAAACGCCAGTTTCAATAAAAAACTTACAATAGTTAGAATTTGTCATGCCACTAATTATTGGAAGGTTTTAAACTTTAATGGAGCTTTCTTTTCATCCTATCTACATGCGGAAGTGCTTTAGTTATGGTTTTTTATTTTCATATGATTTTAAGTTTGCAACCTTAAGATATGCCAGCACAATGCATTTCTGTAGCTTAATTCTACAGCGATGATAAAAGCGAGTCTCGATTTAACAAATCCACTTTAAATGAAGATGTATATGTACAGTAAGGATTAAAACAGTATTTGCACACGCCAGTACATTTGGAGCAGAGACTGGGTATTTAGTTTCCCAGTCTCTTAGTTTTTGCTTATTATTATTATACATAAAAACCGTTATAGTGGAGCTTGACTTTGTGTTTTGAAATTGAGAGCTGCTTTTAGCATTCTAGCTGATGTATCATGCGTGTGCCCTTAGGTAATGTGTAAACTGTATTTTAGTTTTCTGATAGTAACTTACATCAGAGCTTTCTAACCGCATTTAATTTTTCTACCGTAATCTTTCTAAAAATTATATTAGGTTACACCTCGGCATAGATATTTAAATTTCCGTCATTTGCATAATTATTAAACATCTAAAGAAATGCTTTGAGGTATTTCCAAAATTATCGTGCCAAGAGACTTCTAGATATCTCCCACACGTAGATTATAAATATAGGCAATGCCATGGTGCACGCTTCAGCATATTACGTTAATTATTATGCTGATTTTATACGAGCTTTGGGACGGAATAAACTTATCAACATCATACATACATGTGATCATTTGCATGTACGAAGTGCTTGTTTTAAATAGAGTTGTGAATATGAATTCTTTCACAGTTTCTGGTTTTTTACAAATATCTAAAACTATATTTAACCATATTTTTCAAATATTGCCCTTCAACAATCATTGAAATAATAAAATATTTAGACATTACACAATTCACAAATAGTAAATCAAATTTTCAAATATTTGGATCAATACCCAGTTACAACTTTACCTTAAAAATAAATATAAATACATAGGACTAGAAGCTTTGATGTCAAAAAACTAATTTCCCTTTCTTGGTATACTGTTGGTAAAAAGAAAATAACATTTTCAGTAACTTTTAATATACAAAGAACACCAAACCAAAAAGTTTTCATCGATATGCTGTTGTTATTTTCCGCTGGTTACTGGCAGCAGAGATCAAATAATAAACGACACCATTTCCGAGTTGTGTTTATTGGTTAAAGTGGAACTACTATCCAACTTCAACGAAAATGCTGTAAAATACAACTAAAGAGATTTGTAAACAACGCACTTTTCAGATTGAACGACGCCTTTAACTTTACACAATTACTAAATGTTACGCAATGAAAAACGGGAAATCTGAAGTTTAAAATTAATTGAACGCCCTAACAAGTGAAAAACTTAATTGTAAGTGAACTCTAAAAACACTTCGTCGTTTCACTTAATCAAAATTGACATCGACTTAAATTGATTTTAGAAATTCTGAAATAGATTTCCGTGATAAATGTCGTAGATAAATCTTGAAACTTCTCATTTTATTTTTTCGATTATTTATAGACACTCGCCAAAACCAAAGCTAGAGCAACATTTTCCATAAAAAAACAATATTTCTTACGATTTCAATTTTAAGTAGCGGAATGTATATCGGGATACAGCGGTAACTGATAATTTATATGATAAAACGAAGCAGCAGCCGTATAGATAAGCAGAAATGTTGCTGACATTAAATGATAACATTTGGGTTTTTTGTATCGCTAAAATGCTACTATAAAATCCCGAAAATACAAACTTTAACCTTCACTTCTGCTAAAATGGCGAAGAGATTTTATTTTTTTGTAGAGAAATCCTAAGAGGCAAAGTGCCAAGTAAATATTTTAACGGCCATTTCACTTTACAACTTTAATTATACACAAAGGAAAAGCATTAGCACTTAATAAGTCTTTCACTAAACAGATTTACTAGCTTAAACAAGTTCTTTTGTTTAATCAATTAAATTCGATGGTACTTTGTTTATTAGATATTTTTTGTAATGTTTATAATAAAAAACAAAAAAAGTTTACCAACATTTAGAAAAATATCGTTAAAACACCAAAAGCCTTAATTAAATAAACTGCTATAACTAAAATTGTAAGATTTATTTGTTCATCACCTCACGTCACTTAAATTAGGATGATTTAGCTCACAGTCATTTCAGTACAAACTAAGCTTGCGTGACGTTCCACAAGATTTCTGCACTACGCATCGGAGAAGCTGCCAGCCTATCGCATCAGAATGAATGTACTTAACGTAATAATGCATGACAGTTGGTTCATTTGGAAAACTAACTTTAGGATTTTCCCACAGTTTTGATTTTGATGTTTTTTCTTATTTTCAAACTCAGCAAATACTGTAACTGTCTAATAGCCACAGATTTCGGTTTATGTTGTTTATTTCAACTCGCATGTTGGTTTTCATTTCTTAGAGATTTTGTGGTCTATTTACATAATTTGCATGGGCATTCCTTGCCAAATATAACGATAAAAAGAAACCCACTCTGTCGAGACTGGTAAACATAAATGAGAATTAATGCTGTCCGAAGGCGAAATTAATTTATGTGAAAACTTATGCCAAACTCTACGGATACTTTCTGTTCAGTACGTGCAATAGCATTGCCTCGCTGATAGCTATTTAGTCCCTGTTGTAAAATCTTTCCAGTATCTCAAAATTACAATATGGTCTCTCCTACTTCACAAAAATTGTAGAAACGAAGTATTACTACAGTTGAAATGGTACAGCGTAAAGGTGCACTTAGAATGCAGTACTTTTCTGTTTTTAAAATTTATGGAGTTCTAAAATTGCATTTCCTGTGTGCTCATGTAACCAATTAATGAAAAGTTATTTGACACAAACTGTTGTAAAATGTATAAATTAGGAATTATTAAAGTTTGTAACGTGACCTTGCGTTACCAAAATTAAATTTAAACAAACTAGGACCCTTATGTCCTAGGCCGGCTGAGCTAAGGGGTGGCCTTGAGCGTGGGTATTCGATGGTGATAACACAATAAAACACAACAAATAATTTAACGTACCAATATATTAACTCAAACAGTTATATTTATAAAGAAAACACAAAAAATTGGCCGTCTTTTCTTAAAACCATATAAAACTTTAACCTTGACAAAATTAGTTACAGCTAAAAATATTTTGTAATATTGAATGGGATAAGTTTTACATGATTAAAAAAATTTTATTAAGTACACAAAACCATCATTATAAATAGAAAATTATAAAATAATTTTTAAACAAAATACAGTTTTTTCTGCCTTTGATTTTATATTTTTAATAAACAATTCCAACAAAAACCTCTGGGAATTATACAGAAATAAAATGATTTAATGTAATTTTTATAAGAATTCAAAAATACAGTTACAATAATTCAAGGTAAAGTAAATTTTTGTAGCAAATATTTTTATCAGCCTATCCACTCGAATATCTTATCGACTCTAAATACAAAAGCAAAGTAAAAGATTTAACAAATTCTTCCAAATAAAGAATTTTAGAACTATGAAAAAAATAATGAAAGTCAATTATAATCTTTATCAGACAAGGTCTAAATAAAAAATTTAATGACTTCAATAACTAAGAAAAATTTAAAGCACAAAAATCTTTAAGTTCAAAAATATTAATAGAGCTACGACAAAAAAAAAGACTCAACCCAATTCAGACACATAAATTGAAAAAAAAATAGTTTTTTTACTGCTTACCACGTAACTTCTACTTCATATTACCTCCGGCCGGAATTCGTACGAAGGAGAACCCTAAAAGAAACAAAAATATTCCACACAAACAAATTTATTCAATTTAGATCCGGGATTGAGTACAAAATTTAATCCAAAAATAAATTTAACAAAGAAAAGTTAAAAACCCGTAGTTACATTAATTACGAGGGATAAGCCAGAGTTATATCTTCTTAATTCTGTTCTTTTTTTTAAATTACGAATTTCCAAAAAAAATTCCCAGATGGACTTTAAGGCGAGAAAATATCTTTTCTTTCAACTTTTTAAATGATTAATTGTTGACCACGGAGCAATTGATTGTGTAAGTACTAGATTTGAAGGTAGGATAGTGCGCTAATTCCTTCCCAGGACCCAGAGAGAAGCGTGCATCTCAAATCTGGAAGGGCTGCTGTATCGAAACGACTAGTTTGACCAAATTACGTCTCTATAACTGACGACGACTCCAGGATGATATTCCAGGGTAAAAAAACTGTAGACGATGACTCCAGGATGATATTCCGGGATAAAAAAAACTGTAGACCAAAAACACTGATCAGCAATGATGGAAACAGATTTGCAACAAGATGAGGAAACTTACCCCTAATTAGGGTTTTCTTTTCCCACTCACTCGAAATTAAATTCGAAAGAAACAAAACTCAACGCGCATCACGTGCGCTGGTCACTTCGCGTCTGTCTCAAATTGATCCCTCCGTTCTCCACGAGTCAAATCAACCGGTTTATGGGATAAACGCAGAAAGAAAATTAAATTTCTAGACAAAAGATAAATCCTATCTAGGGCTTCAATTAAAAATTCTGATTAGAAGAAGTAAGGAAAAACTCAAAAAACCCGCAGAAAATCGTGACAACCCTCACACGAATATAAAAAACAGCATCCATATCCGAAAGAACAGCTAATCACCACCTTCTAATCCATAGATTCTAGAATATAACACCCCTAACGGGAAAGCTATAATAAAAGATTTAAATTTTCACTGCGAAGAATTAAATGCAATATTAGAAATAATTATACCCAGCGTTTCACTATCAGAATTAAATTAATCGACAAGAAATATTTCTAGCTAGAACTTAAATAGTAGGTGAACGGAAATTAACGGAAAATTTAGCACCCGCAACTCAAAGTTAAAAAAAGACCATAATGATGTAACAGGAACGGATAAAGTGACTGTTACAAGTTTCTTTTTTTCTTTAAATGATTTTCAATTTTCAATTTTGTATGCATAACTATCAAATGCTTTTTTAGACCTGAATGAAACTCATACGTTTCATACTTTGTATTTGTACACTTATGAGTTTTACGGGTAGATCTTCCACAGCTGGATTATAAGTACTTCATCATTTTACTGTTATACGGAATCGGTATTTAAAGTTCATGCTTTATACAGTGTGTCTCGTTCTATATAAACTGTTCGACAACTTTTTCTCTCTGAAAGATATACAAACTTGATTTTTGAAACATACAATGTGTCCACTGTGATCATGACCAGTATTGGGATCTCGAAAACTATAAAAAATACAGGGTGGTTTAAAATACTCTAATAATCTAAAGAGAAATTTAATCTAAGTTTGTTTCTAAAATAACCTTGAAAAACGGAATTTTTCGATTTTCTTTTTTCGGTTATAACTTCCTTATTATTGAGAATTTATAAAATCAGTAAAGACTTTTACAAACACTTTTTTTTTGATACCCTAACCTTATCCAAATTAATAATAATAATAATAATAATAATAATAAAGAACTGTATTTACAGAATATGAACGAAATTTGTGATGCAGAAAAACACACAAATATACAAACAATGTAAAAGGGCAAAGTTCAGCTTCAGAACAAATAAAAAGCTGTTCTACCACTTAACTAATTAATAATTAAAGACGCGTACGAGCGCAGTGTAACTGAAACAAAAAGTAATGAGTAACATAAGACAATAGTACTACACTAGATATATTTTCATAAAGCAAGATTATACTGGTCTGTGGAGAGACCACGAAACATATAAGAGCAAGATCTGTTAATAAAAGAGTTCTTGGTGTCATCAGGTAAAGCATTGTAGTATGTGGTAATGATGTAAGAAACCGAGCACTTTAAAAATTCTGCATTGCATTGAGGTGGGATGAGGGTTGTTTCATATCTTGAGATTGTGGACATCAGTGTAAAATTTGATTTTATTGAACAAATAGGAAGGAGATATCTGAATACTAATATTATGAAACACAATCTGCATGCAGATACCGTCTTTTTAGCATATTAAGCCAGCCAGCTTTCGGTAGTTTATGAGAAATACGTTTATGTTTACGTATACCAAATATTAATCCCAAGCAAGCATCTGGCAACTTTTGAATCTGGCATTTGTCATATGCAGTTAGGTGAGGTTTTTAGACTGCATTACAACAATCAAAATGAGATAAAAATAAGGGTATTACATAAAGTTATTTTTACTTTGGTGCTTAAAACGTGTCTATTATGGAAATAAAATTTTCAGATTACTATAA
This sequence comes from Ignelater luminosus, assembly GCA_011009095.1. Taxonomy (NCBI): domain Eukaryota; kingdom Metazoa; phylum Arthropoda; class Insecta; order Coleoptera; family Elateridae; genus Ignelater; species Ignelater luminosus. Next base: position 10,926 of record VTPC01005207.1, read on the forward strand.
GCTTTCTGCAACCATTTGGTAAATGTTAATTTACTATCAAACTAGACTACTAACTTCTTAACATTGTCTGAAGTAGGTAGACAAAGGTACACTATTGATTGTCAGCTGCAGGTGATTTCCGACCAAGTCCCTGTCAACTGCTCTACCAGAGACAACTACTGAACACACTGAAAACAATTCAATAAGAAATTTGATATAATTTAAATAACACTAGGAGTAAAACCAAGATAATGTAAAATAAATAAAAGCCGGCGTTGTTTCCCTTCGATAAAATCATTCGCGGTGATCACGGCAAAATTGCTTTTATTGGCAATCACGGAAGGTGGAGAAATTTACTTATTCCTACTTGTTTGACCGCAAGCTAATTTGCATTTAGTGTCAAAAAGCTCGATTTATGTCTTTGCTGCATTGATATTAACCACGAAATTCTCGGAATAAGGAAAGATAAAATAATAAAATAGAGATACATTTAATTTTTAAAAGATTTAAACTTTGTTTAGTCGCAGCAGAGAAAGCGAAAAAAATATTTTATTTCTTGACTTTACTAGGAGCGAATAACATTTATCGAAAAAGGTAAAATTAAAAATTTACAGAAATATAAAATGCAAAATACAATTTGCATCTTATAATTTCGGAACAGAATAAATTTCACATGCATTATTATAATAAATAATAAATGAAACTTAGCATAATGCTAACCGAAACGATAAGTATTAAATGATTCTAACAAAAGCTTTTAAATCATGATCACGATCTGCGTTAGAGAGTGAAATGATGTATAAGTCGTTGATATCACCGGGATTACTTAAATGCTGAGGTAACTGCTTCTTAGATTTGATTAATTTTTTTTTAAATTTCTAGCTTCCTTCCTTCTAAATTTGCTATTAAAATAAACTATCTCTCTCTTCTTTCATAATAGCATAGCTGGTAGAATTTCTCAGTTGCTTGTAGCAATCCCAGTATATAAGAGATTTCATCACTATGAATCTTGCTAAAGCCTTGTCTCTTGTATTCATAATATCACGTGGTGTGCATAATTCTTAGTAACTCGATATGTGATACATACATATACGGAGCAAAACTGTCTAAAATAGTAAGAATATTATTATTTAAAAAGTTTATTTTGTCGTTAATATCATCCAAATCATACCAGTTGTTCCAGGTTACAACCTGGATGATGGATGATCTCGAAAGAGAGTATAGTTAAAATTTTTTTTCGTGATCTCTTATGTGAGGTACAGATAATAAATCTATATATCCATAATTAAATTAAAATTAGATGTTAAAATGGAATCGATAAGACCAAAAATGTTAATCTCATAGGCCGCTTTAACTGTATCATCAAAAAGGTTGATGTCAAAAGTCACCAAGACATACTGAACCCACCACACTAAGAAAGGTTGGTTCCAATTCATTTCAGAAGTTTTTATAGAGAAACCTACTGGATTATAACATATGGCAAGACTTATCTTTCCATCACCTGTGTCGAATTTGATCCGTATATTGATCTATACAAACAAATAGTGTTGTGCCCTGCAATATGTACAGTATCAGAGAAAATTTCAGACGCTAAATATGGTTCTATAAATGCAAATATATCATAATTACTCATTTTTCACAACAGTGTCTGTTACTTCACTGAAATGAGCTAACTATGAACACACACATTTAGGTGACGAACAAAAACGTCTTTGTCGTAAATTGTATTCAAAGTTAAATTTAAAAAGGAATTCTTATGTGACGTTTTGATTTTCCAAAAGCATCATCACGTTAATTTTTTTCTTGCGTGCGTTAAAATGGATTTTGTCATAGCTCGATAAAGTATTTTATGTAGATTTTGATATGTAAACATCAGATATCTCAGTTTTCCCAAACTCGACCTGGTAAGAAGAATAGTTAAAAATTGAACTTTAGTTTTGCGGAATTATAAGCAAAGTCAAATGTCATATCAAAATGTTTACAGCTGCATTTGTTTTTAGGATATTCGCAAAAAATCCTAAATTTTCTCACTTACTAGCTTTGGTAGTTTTCATATTACAGTTTTCGCATATTTTTCTTAATTAATTTTTATTTTTAATTAACAAGCAGTTAAAGCAATTGATAATTGTTGTGACTTGTAAATTTGTGGAAATTTAGTCAATAAGTTTAATAATCAGGTAAGCCTTGATCAAAATTATTTATTTGTTAATTTAAATAATAAACCAAGTAATGAAATTTCTCTTTATGGCATACTAGATAAAAACTCACATTTAACTATTTCTGTTAACAGATCGAGTTTGAGTGGTTTGAAATGTTATAAATTTTCAAATAAAAACTGGGAGATGCTTTTTATCGTAGTAGCCGTATAATATAAACCAATCAGATTAATATTGCGGCTTTTAACAGCTACTATGAAGATTTTTATGTTCCTCAAATTAAGTTTGTATGCCTATTTTACGTAAAAGAAAGTTATCTAACTGTACTCACGGCGCAACACCCTGTATAAAGACATACATATTGTTTTCCACAAAAATATGAGAAATTATGCCAGCATTGAACATCTCTAGACGATTGTTTCGTTCTTGTTACGGACTCATCAATGGAGGATAACGAAAGAACCACTAACACAATACATGAAAGAAATCAGGCGCCATCTAATTGAAACGTCGAGTGCATAGATTGTTGTTATCTTCTACTGATAAGTAGCTAATTACAAGCTAATTAAAGTAATCATAAATCAAAAGTTATTATTCTTTAACCTATTTAGTGATACCAAAATCTTCGTATTTTTCTCTAAAGTTGTAGCAATGCAACAATTATATTGAATTAGTTCTAGAGTTAGTAGAAATAAGTCGAAGTCATGCTACACAATGAAAATATAGCACGCCCGAGGGAATAGAATTAAATGATTTGAGATAACCAGAAAGTCATTTATTTTTTAGGGATAAAGACGTAATCGATAAATATAAAAAAATTGTTATTCCAAAAAAGATAAATAGGCAAATATTGTTCCCATATTCTTTTTTACATATTGTCCTTCGACAAACTGAAAATAAAACTCGTCGTATCGTAACATCGTCTTTCTTTACGTGTTTCGTTTAAACAAATACTAAATAAATAATCAGAAATATTCTTGTTGACTATACATTCAGTAAAAATCTTTATCAAATTGTTTTTACGAATCGGTGAATACTGCTTTAACCACAATCATTTTGATGCGAACCGATCTGAAACGCAATCTCCTGGAAATGTATTCCGTGAAATGTACCCAGATACCAAATAGTGAACATATATTTTCAAAGTTTATTGTTACACCAAATTCACAAGCAGTGGAAAGCTTCCTTGTTTTAGAAAGAATTTATAGAACTCCCAGCAAAAGGAAAAGAAAACTAAAACAAGAAGATTTGTTTGGGACAATACTAGTACAATAATGGTGGCGTGTCCAAGGATAATGTAACTAATTAGTATTAACAATTAAGACAATGGAACATCTAGTTTAAATCGCAAGTATGGAACATCCTGTACACAATTACACACGCCGCATGAAGTTTGTGTCATTGTATTATTAGTAAGCAAGTTTTTATTCACAACTTGATCAACAAGTCTTTTTCAACAGCTTACAAGTTTAGAGGTGGTAAAATTCAAATTAATTATTATGCACTAAATAAGTTTTTCTTCTTGTAGTTAGGGTATTAGAGTAGAAAACCTAAAAGGAAATAAAAAACAAAAGACCTACAAAGGTTAATTAAGTGAGGTTGCCTTTCGATCCGATTTCCTCAGGGCAAATTTAATGGTGAAAATAATAGTTTGCTAAACGTTACCACCTTAATTGATATTGAGACAGGCGAAAACTGGAAATTTAAGAAGTTTCTTGGTGTCGAATGTCTCAGTTATTTGAAGAAATAAGAGACGAGGACAATGGATATTGTCTATAGACTTTTTCATTCAATTTAGTGGTGCATGCTTAGACTTTTGAAATTAAGAGATTTTCTTGTGTTTAACCAACTTCAACACCTGTGTGAGCAAATTCTACACATAATGAATTATAAACGAATACCTAATGTACAACAGCATAAAAATCAAATTAATCATAGCTAGTGCGATTTTGCCTGTTAGTATGACTGCGTTACAGCGAATATGAACGATGCAGAAATATAGATTCCTAGAAACGCTCTAATCAAACTCTCTGAATAGGATTATACGTACTTATTTAAAATCAAGTCGGTTTTGCGTGTACTGTTTAAAGATTTTTTTATTCTCTTCCTCTATTTTGGGCGCATGGAAAATAAATTCTAACAAGAACTTAACTTTGTCTATGTTAGTTCGTTGGTTTACTACTCAAGTTAGCAAAGATGAATTTGAAACCATTTAGATCCAATAACTGAGATGTGAGTGATTTTTCTACAACGCTAACACAACAACATTTCTAAATTCATTTTTCCTTAATCATGCTTTCATATATAATATAGTTTTCATAATTTTCGATGAGATAAACAAAAGATTCATTTTGAACCTTTTTGGAAATTGTAGTAATTGACTACCGCTTCAAACTGCTTTCAATTATCAAAGAGATTAATAAGAAATGCAAAACTCGCAGCATTATATGTTATAAAAGTTTTAAAGTGCACAAGCTTTATATTATACAAGTAAATGCAAAGAACGGGGTTCTGTTGTAGTCTTCGTAGAAAATATACAATAATGATATTCTGAAAATCTTGAAAGAAATTTATATTAGATCTTCAAGGAAATATTGCTGTAGGTCCTGTAAGCGGAATTAGACAAAAACAAAATTCTTTAAGTTCTATGAAATTTACAATGTGAAACGTTTAAAATATTTCTAAAGAAAGAGATTAAAAGCAAGAACCTTTTTTTAGGTTTGGCGCGACGTTTGTAAGAAAATATTCCACAGTGACTAATACAGTGTGTCCCAATTTCGATGCTCACTATTGGGATCTCGGAAATTGTAAGAGATACGAAGTCGGTTAAATTAAAAAAGTTTTGGCTATTTTGGAGATCAGTTTACTTATGCTTTTGTTTTTTTTAAAAGTTCACGGCTTACTAGATTATTTTATTTTTTATAAGTGAAATATCTTAGGACCGAGCAAAGATAGAAAAGAACAGCAAAGAAGGTGTTTTAGAAAATTTACTCCGAAACACAAAAAAATTATTTTCGCAATTGTCTTTTGTTTTATTTCGGCAGTGAAACGTAAATCCAAATTTTTTCTAATGAAACGCCTACTTGATTTCCATATTACTGAACTGCACACTTAAATGCTTTTCAGTGATACATGGTTTGACATAGCTATATTTTGTTTTACTGAGTTATGAAGTGAAAATCACTTTTCACCATAGTGTGCCATAACATCTAACACACAAAGTCGTGGAGTTGTATCAAAGAAATTTATTTGTTATGCAAAAATTGCTAAAACAAAATAAATACGCTTTCATGGAGCATTAGATGTTTAATTGATGCTATCTGTGAATGCTCAGTACATTATCTTAAAACCGTCTTTTGTTTTGTTTTAGTAATTGTTACATAACAAATGTAATTTATCTAACAAAAACCAATAATTGTCATATGTTTAAAATCATGGCACACTAAATGGGATATGCTTTTTATTTAAAAGAAAATAAGATAATTTCGTTTTTAGCAAACATCTAGTAAACCGTAAACTTTTTGAAAAAACAAAAGCATAAGTAAGCTGTTCTCCAAAATAGTCAAAACCTTTCTAATTTAACCGACTTTATATCTCTTATAATTTCCAAGATCCCAATAGAGAGCATCAAAATTGGGACACACCTGTATATTACATTGCATTAGTGACTAAACCCACGTTGTGGATAATGATTTTAACTGGTATCATCTACCTTGACTTTAGAAATGCTTTAACAAAATGCTAATTAGAAGAATGTAGTACAAAGTCGAAAACCGTGGCATTGGTGACAAGCTGAACTTATAGATCAACGCACAAGAGTTAGTAGTTTCTCCTCAAGTTACTATTATTGATAATTGTGTCTTCTTACGTATTAGCAAGAATAGTTAATGTTTTGAAAACCGAATCTAGGTGTTGTGTCATCGCATGAAGACTTGTGAGTAACATTTAACTTTTGACCTCACTTGGTCTAATCATGTCATCGATGTGTGTAGACGTGGAAATTCTTTAATGTATCCTTTTCTTGAGGCTTTTTCAAAGATTGAGAATTTATATTCCTACCGTTCTGGGACAACACGGATGCTATCCAGTGCTCATACATGATCAAAGCATATTAAAGAAAGGAGAACGTCGCCTAGCGACACAAAATTGGTTTATGCTCTTAACCAATCATCATACCTTAAAAAGCTACTTTACGATTATAGAAATCTGAGACACTCATCCGTCCTGCTATATCGTGGAATTAGTTTAAACTAACAGTACCTTTTAAGGGGATCCAGACTAACTGAGCGACTAGAAACGAGCAAGAGTAACATTTTGCTTGCGTTTGCCAATGTTCCTGTCATGTCCATAAATGATCCAACTGTTTGTCATTATAGTCGATGACAGTACTGTAGTTGTTAATGAGTTTTTTCTCAAACAGTGTAGTTCAAGCTAAACGTTCAAGAGTTTCAATTTTCTTTGAATACCGACATCATCATGTGCAAGCAAGCAAATATTCGCTCATAAAACCGTGTATATCTTAGTCTAAGCATCCGTAAATAATATGTTCATGCTTTTGCTCGCTCTTGTTTGCTTAGCTGGCCTGAACTCGCTTATAGCAGTATAATGATATAATTATGGTAGTATAGAATTTCAACAATAATGACCTAGTCCACTCGTAGCTCAATAATAATAATCCATTATGTCTCTTCTTTTGCACACTTCTTACATCATTAAAGAAGGACTTCCTTTTGGTTCCGATTGCTCAATAGAAATCAAATCTTTTCTCATATTTCATTGTGCGATTAACCAATCAGGGATGCAATTCTGAACTTTTGATACGATACAAATAAGTATGTTGTGACAAGGCAAGACAAGTGATTCTCAATCACATTTGATAATTGTCGTTTTAATAACATTTTGGCGTATTTCGACGGCAGCTTTTCTAGTATCTTACAATTGACGATATCGAGTCTCTCGATATTAAATTTATTATCGCATCGTATATAGATAGCTCAGAATTCAATAGCAGATGATCTTATGTTACAGTTTTAACCAATCAGGTTAGTAAATTGCTCAATCAAATGTGACAGAAAATTTGATTTGATTTCTGCAACCGGCCCATAGGGCTATCAAAATCGAATAATGACTAAAACCCCATAAACGAAGCACAGTTTTTTGATCAAAAATCAATTTTGATTAGAAATAAATTGTTGGTGCAATCGGCCAAAAGTTTTCTAGACCCAAAATATTAAAGCAGAAAATCTAAATTTATTTCGGCTCTTCATTTGTAGTTTTTCTAATTGTTATTTTATTATAAATATTCATATCTGCTAAAAATTGTAAAAATGCCCAAAAATGAAATTCTTTTCAAATCTTCTTTGTTTCTATTTGTTAGTCAATGTTTAGAATTTTTCTGGATATTGGTCTTTTAATTGTACCTTCCACTATTTTCTGATTAATTGTAAACAAGTTTCGCAAAATTTCCCTCTTTCGACTTCAACAATTAGATTATCTTTTTCTATCTTATCGGGATACTCCAGAAACAATCCATGCGCGTAAAAAAGGATCTCATACGCCCCTGCAGATTAAATGTCCGGGTGTAACGCACCCCTTACACCCTCTAGACGAAACGCCTCTGGAGAAAACGATCAAAAATCAGTGATCATGCACACATGAACAAGAATTGTCAATAACAACGCGAACGTGGTAACGTTCGTTGGAAACGGAAAAAACACCATATTGGGTATTGTAAACAGTTTGCGTGATAACCAACCAGGTTCCTAACTTTTTATCAAAAAAGTTTTTATCACAGAGTTTGCCCATTTATTTAAACAAGTAGAAACGACTCGACTACTAGCATTACTGCTTTGGAAGACAGGGATTTACCTAATTTACTAAATTTCTCAAATTATTTTCTGAGTTTGCAATAATAAAAAATCTTTTTAATTTTTTATCATTAGACTGTTTTGTTTTAAAAAGAGAAAAGTCATTTACATCAGTGGTTCGATAACCGTAGATGCAAAATAACTCAGTTTCATAGTGAAACCAGTATCAGTATTCGGTGCGCTGTAGGTGTGGTTGTTAAAGATCAATAGGTAAATGACCAAGATTTATGCCAATCATGTCACTTAAGGGCACCTTGATGTCAGCTATCAATATGAATCTCCTCGGTTGGACGCAACTTTATCATGCAAACACCTCAGTGGCTAATAATAATTTATTTTATTATTTGAATAATTGATCCATGTATACCTTTAAAAGTGTTATTTCGGTTACCTGTCCGTTTTTGTTTTAAAGCAGTAAACCACCACGTCAGTCAACAAGATAATCCAATTCAATTTCAGAATAATAATGATTGTGTTTGGTGAAAATTGTTTAATCTCTTACTAAATTAAAGTTCCGCATTACAGAAAAGACTTATAATTACGCACGTTTCATAAAAAGTTTTTGTTGGTTCTGGTAACAAAATAATTATTTAATATTTGAATTCCAGCACATAAAAGGACTGCTTGGCTATTGATATTGCTTGCGTGTTCCAGAACTTTCGTTTACATAGTAGATTACAGCTTGAATGTAATCTTTTATATTACATACTAGTCATGCTACGCTTGCTGTTTTCCTTTCGAAGTAATCCTTTTGTAAAGGTTCTACCCCATCTTGCAATACGAGCTTAATTAAACTGGGGCAAGAAACGGTAATTGTTGGTACTCGGCCATCACCTTGCGTTGATTGACTGACAATAAAAACACTTAAAACAGAAAACACTTTCATCAGTGTAGAGAGTCCTCATTTCGTGAATGTATCTGATAAGTTTCAACATCGTAAAGTTTCATACAATATGTCATTTTTATAAATGAGGTTTTCATAAAAAGGTGATAATAGAATATACACAATGAACATGATTAATGTTCCAATTACTGCATTTCTGTCTTTATTTTCCTTTATTTTCAACTTTGAATAGCTTGCGTAAATTATTTTGATGTTTCAGCTTGTATTGTTTCAACATTTAAATGTAGAAAAGGTGTAAAAGAATTTAAGGTTTGTATAAGGTAGGTTCATAAATCAATAAAAAAAATTAAAAGACATATCATCGTTTGAACAGAAAACGTTAAATAGACTAAAGTTAATTGAATTGAAATTTATTGCTTATTTTACATATTAATATTCACTGGAATATTACTGGATCAAATTCTTCCAAACTATTTACTGTTTAACGGGCGACTTGTATTGAAAGGCATAAAACTGCTGTTTGATCAATTTCTAAAATAAAGTACATATTATGCAGCTATAAATATATTTTATTGGCCATAAATATGGTCTGGAAGACAATATTCGGAAATAAAAACTGTAACAGCTTATATCTAGTAATAGCAATAATCTGAAAGGAAATATTGCAGAAGCTATTGCATTCATTTTCATGCACTAGCGCATCTTCGATTGTAAAGTTAGATGGTGCGCAATAAACTACTTTTACATTAGAGTACACGTTGTCATAAATGTGTAATTGCAATAAAAATAATATTTAAAATGAACCGAACTTTTGTCTTATGGGATGATACAATTCTTTCACTTAATAAAAGCTCTTTCCTTTCAAGCTGCAAAATTGCTTCAGAAATACGCTTGAAGTTGCTTGAAAAAAAAACTAAATCCTTGCGAATTCCTTTTTTGTTTACAACGTCCAGAGCTTCCTGTACGCTTCGTGCTTCTGTAGGATCAAACTCATTCAGAAGTTTCTGCGCAATACACTGCAGCCTTAATCCAGGTACTCCAACATGACTAACCGAGAAGAAATTTTTAGAAAAATCTTTTACACTGAGGAGTTTAACATGTTCACATTAGCATACAGAGAGGTCGTTTCTTAAAGTATTATTTTTGCTTATTTGAGTTGGTTTCGCTTTAAATTAACGCTGTCTTTTTTTCAGATTTTTTCTGCTTTTGTTTTCACTATTTCTTTCAATTTAAAGTTTAAAAAACTTTTCTCGCCACTCCTGTGACGTCACAAGTCTTTGACGATATGACAACGCTGCACACGGGAGCGCTGCGTGTGGAGCGCCGGATGCTGTCGGTATTATAGAAAGCGCTTAGAAGTTTGAATATATATATATTATATTTACAAAGTTTTATACAAATAAGCTAACCACTAAACCACAAAACAATACTTGTAATATCTTTGGTTGAAATCGACAAAGTGGAGAAACCCGACAACTAACAAATGACAGCAAAGACACAACAACGTGATTGCAACGTTGTCAGTTCTACTATTTGTACAGACCGTCTACCGACGAACCGTGACGTCACTAGTAAAGAAAAATTATTTTATTTCCTTATAACTCTTTGGTTATCATATTACGTAAAAAACAGTTAATGGATATTAACTATATATATCCTGTCCAGAATGTGTTTAGATTTCAAAAAATCCATTTTAGTAAACGACCCCATTCACCTATGCGATGTAAGCCATGTGCTAAACACGTAACAGTGTCGTTTTAGGAGACAATATTTTGCAACCCAATCATAGCTTTCTATATATAAGATGTTGCATCGATGCAAACTAATCGAATCCCAGGTAGCACATGGGAGTCAATTTAACGTCATTTTAAAGTCATACTCGGTCTGCGGCGTCATCCACCCAATAACTGACGTCATAATGATATCCAGAATAATGACGTCTTTACAGGTCATAAACTTGACGTCAAATGTACGTTATTTAAAAGATATAATGCTATTTTTGAATTTTAGTTTAATAAAAGTTCAAGTCAGTGCATGTCGTATCATATAATGGCTCAGTTAGTAAGCAATTATATTATTTTATGGTTTTGGTCATATTACTGATATTTATATTACCATCAATTTTAAATCAGTACATTTTGCGTTTATGCCTATTAAACTACATCTGTTAAAGTTTGTACGTAGCAAAACTCTTTATCAATATAAAGATAGTACTTATAAAAATATTGTCACTTTAAATGGGTTTACAGTTGAGGTAATTTTCGTGGAACTTCCGTTACAACCAATACAACTCGTCCGTATTTGCGAATACATCCTTGCAAAAATGCAAATGATTATAATGAGCATGTTTAGCAGTGCGTGATGCGTGGTCCATGTTTCGTGGTTATGAACAGTTGTAAAGCTTGGTAAGTAAATATTAAATAATAGTTAATTAATAATTATCTACAAACCTGTTAAATATCAAATTTACTATCCTCAATACTAGTACACATTCAACAAGCCTTAATGCTAATACGCAATTCTCAGAAAATCAAATCACTATCAACATACTGTTGTATAAGTAGGATAAGTATATGGCGTTGTTCTTTAGAGCTATTGTTTAGCCCGAAGTATATATGATTTTTGTTTTTTGTAGAAATCACCAACAGTATAGCATTTGTAATATTGCAGAAGACTGCTGAGTCAAGCGATAGTTTGGCCATGGTAAATAATAGTTAGTTGACGTCCAGAAATTTAGATGGAATTATAGAAATAAAATACAGTGCACATTTAATCTGTGGTATCTTTATAAATAAAAATGTTCCACAATACCAACTATGTGTTTCTTTTATAATATCTATAATGACTATTTAGGGGGACTATTTGTGACTATTTGATTTCTCCTTTTCTTCTTCACTTTCTAAAATTCCAAAAATAAAACTTTCCGTGTATCTTTCCTTCACATTTTTTGTTTTGTCTGAAGAGGCCTAAAGAGTTTTTTTTTACTTTGTTCCTTGATTTTTCTAGTCTGGTTTGATGCAGTGATACCACGTAATTCTTCCTTAATGTTGATTTATATGAAATATTTTGTTTGGTGTGTTTTTCAAAAACTTTGCGAAAGTCTCCTTTTGTAATTGTCCAAAGGGTATGTTTGCAGATATATCGTAAATGCTGTACACAAGCTTTCATAAAATTCTATTGGTTTGTTGTTTCTGTTCTGGCTTTTTCTGTTCTTATTACTTTGATATTTTACGGTCTGTAAGTGTTGAGTTACTTTGATGTTTTTTATTGCTGTTACCGGAACTTCACAAAATTTGCAAAATAGAACACATCACTGAATTCTTTCACATGCTGATGTAACGCAGATGTTATACTTATGTTCAACGAACTCCGAAGCAGTCCCTACTGAATTTTCGAAGTCTGTCTGTATGTCTGTCCGCATTCTTTGTCAAATTTTGAGATTTTGATTTCAGATGTGGATTCTACATCAAAAACTAAAGACAACGTCGTATCTTCGTTTTTTGATAACTCTTCGGGAACATGGTCAGAATGGCCGCCGAAAATTAAAAAAAATTTCAAAAATTTATTCTACATCAAAAAATAAGACAAACGTATACCTTTAGTTTTTAGATATCACCTCGAAAACATGGTCAAAATGGCCGCCAAAGTTTACAAAAAGTAACAAAGCAGGAGTTCGTTGTGGTTATGCTTTGCATTTCCAGATGTTTTCTTTTGGCTTATATATATATAAACATTCACATTATTGTCAAGTAAATTATGAGAACAATAGACAAATACAGTTTTTGTCAGGTAAAATTTCTTGTTAGGTTTACTGCCTCTTTCCCTAAAACCGATTGATATTCTGGTGTAATATATAGTTCATTCACCGTTTAGTTAAGAAGATTAAAAACTCCAAGAATTGGACTGAAGAAGGGCGATTTTCGACTTAAAACTATGAATAAATTACTTCTCATTTGATTGTTTTTAGTGTTTCAAAAACTTAATTTTTTTAAAATTCTTGAATGGATTGTATGATAGGGAAACGTCATAGAGAGATGTACAGTAAGCTTCGTTATAAATATAAAAATAAAATCAGAATTAACATACCTGGTCTGCCTGCACATTTTAAGTTATTGATTTATAGCTTTAATCTTAAACGAATAAGTTACTTTTATTCTAACAATTAGTTTTTATTAAATGAGGACGTGCCATAAAACCTATATTTTGCCGCTTTTATTACAAAATAACGAAAAATTAACGAAATCACTGGTACTTTCAAGTAAAATTAGCTGTAAAATATGCATTCTTATTTGTGAATTCCTTAAAATATCATTTAATTTGAAAACCCTTGAATATGCATTCATTTTCAAAAACGCTCGAAATATGCATTTGCATATGCAGATATCCTTAGTTTATCGTCCTTGCCTCTTTAACAACACTATTCTTTTTACTGAATTCGGTTTTGTGGATGAATAATGGAACTTTATTTTCTATTATTTGTATTTTTGTTTTTGTGGATGCATAAATTTCTTATTGCATCTTAAATTTTAGTCCCATCTACAAACAAATCGATGACGCAAGTATCGCTTTCTTTTTCCCAAACTCCCCTCTCGTTTATTAAATTGTGGCTTTAAACGTTTTTCGCG
>VTPC01005209.1:0-39937 GCA_011009095.1 Ignelater luminosus
TTTTTTTGGGGACTAATAAGTAAGCGGTTGATATTAGAAAGGTAATGTAAAATGTAGAAGATCATTTACTTGGTAATTTTTTTACAAAAATCTATCATTATTATTATCTGTCATCTTATCTCAGCTAAAAAAAAATGTTAAGCGGTGGAATTTACACTCACCTCTCAAACATCCATTTATTGTGATGCAATATTTATTAAATTTCCAATAAATTGAGTTTATATAATACAATAATAATGTCACATAGCCAAAATCAAGGTTTCAACAACAATTTTCTAAAATCTAAACTTTTAGATTTAAGGTAAATTGTGTTAAAAAATCTCGAGTTAATCTGTTGGTATATTTGAGAAACATGTTGTATATTTAGGCATAATTCGAAAATTAAAAACACATATATTCAATATTTTTCCAATCATTTAATACCTAGCCCCGTTTTCAAACACTTGACTCATATTTGTACAGATAAAACGATTTATTTTTGCGTATTAACAAATATATGATAAGGAGTTATTTCATATCAAATCGTTCGATCTTTTTCTTTATCAAGCTTTCTAATTTTTTCCAAGTATTTTTTTTCCTTTAGAATGAATATAAGAATATAATTTTTAGGTTTTCATAATATTTTAAGTTGTAGCGATTTAAAAATATACAAACAGTAGAAGTTTTTTTTTATCAAAGAAGCTACAATTTAATTTTTGGTAACTTGCATATCAAAAAGACCTACCTGTTAAAATACACATTAGGTTACGTAACACTCCTTTTAGAAATTTCCCTGTATAATATACACAATATCTAAGTGAGGTGTCATGTTATAGTGAATGATCAGACCCGTAATCGCTTCAATTTCATTGGGTACCGTTACTGATAAGAGTTAGGGATGGGCACGAATGTATAAAATCGATATTATTCTCCAGCTGAAATCAATCAGTTTTGTACTTTTGCACTTTAAATTCTATCAGTTGTACTTTGGTGTGTCATTCATTTGAATTGTAGGTGAGTGTCGTTTTTAAATTGAGTTTAAAAATTTTTAATTTAATTCCAGAAAGAATTTGAAGAATAAAAAAGGAATAAAATATTTCAGACCAGCCTTCAGGTGGAAGTGTAGATCTTTGACATTAATTTTTAAAATTGCCAGATCTAACTCTTCCATGTGACGGGAGGTTTGACTATCAACTAAATTTTTAATAAAGACCAAGACTTCATTAAATTTTTTCTTATTTATCGAAATATGAAACAGAACAAATAATGGATTAAAGTACATATCCGAGGGAGCGTCGAGCATTGATAAAACTCTGGGAACTCACTTACTTCAATAAACCTTGGAATTGATAAAAAAGAGTGACTGATCATATTATTTTATTTGCTTTGTGTTAAATTCTTCATTAATTTTATAATTCTGGTTTTTTTCAAGAATTTCTTTTTTTAATTTTTAATTTTGTTTTGTCATCTAATTGTGAGTTGTTTGAGTAAGTGGAGAAGTGGTCTCTTCACTTTGTTATAATTAGTGAGATTCAACTCCTCCAACTTATTTTTTAAACTCATTTCAACGATTGTGACCTAATATTTTTATTTTCTTAGTGTGTTTTTAATTTGTAGCTACATTAATTAATTTTTTTATTTATGACTTTTTCTTGTAAGCTTTTCTTAAAATAAATTTGTTTTTTCTCAACATGCTTGTTTTTATTTCTTTGGGAAATTGTGTTCAACGATGTAAAAAATGAAAATCATTTAAAATTTATCTAATTTCAGAGGTTTAATTTGGAATTTATGAATGTAATCCTTATACAATAAAATCTCATAAAAACGGATTTTATTAAAAAATAAATTACGAACAAACAACATCTCGGGTTCATTCATTTATTATATAGTGTAAGTGACGTAAATGGTTAATTTACTTTTCTAGTCGAGGAGGGAAAAGCACGTGGTTGTTTAATTTTTGATATAATTATTAAGTACTACAATCAAGAATATGTTTATAAATTCTCGATATTAATATTTGGTTAATTTATATTTGTTTTCTTTTAATTTATAAGTGAATATTAAAATTGTAACACCGCAGGACAAAAAAATGAAGAAAAACTAAAAAGTGACAGACACAACGATTAAAATTGTATTTTGTTAATTATTTGTTGCTGATCTGTTTAAATTATTGGTGCTACTATTTAATTTTCGTGTTGGACACTATAAGAAATGATAATGAAATGCTAAGGAACGAGAAAATTAGATTCCATTCTAAGGTAAAATTCCCATACCGTCAATAATGATTAATAACATTTTAAATATTTAACCTTCTGAACATTTAATATTTAAAATAATCCCTGAATCTCTTATCTTAACAGAAATCTTAGTCAGCATTAACTCCCAAAAATAATGAAACTTACATATTTCAACTTCCAAAGATACGAAAATCATTAAATTCAAGTATAGTACACAAAAATTACAAAAGGAATTTAGATAGGTAGACAAAGTGTCTTTATCAGATTTTAAGTGGTAGAATACGCATAATATTCGGTAACTAGTTAAATTACACGAAACTGAAGATCATCATAATGAAATGAAGGCAGAACACTGTACCAATCGGAGAACCAAACAGTTACTTCGCACTCTATCGGAGAATTTCGCAATTATTTACTCAGATATGTATCTTATCACAAAATTGAACAGATCGTGCAATTCTAGAAAATTATGACGAGACGTACAACAACCTCTACAAGCAAAAGTTGTAGGATATCGTAATAAAAACCCTTCTATCTACTTGAACTACTCTTGAAAAGGCAGCAAATGCCAGATGAGAATAGCACTTAGCTTTACAGAGGCTTCTAAAGACAAGTAATGTATACTTCGAATTCTAAATTTCTCTTTACAAGAAAGTGACATACAGCAACTTGCAGGATAATAAACAACAGAAAAAAATAACTAACAGTAAATCTAGGTGCTTTATGCTACGTGATGGCAGTTCTAATATGTCGGAATCCTAGAGCTTACTGCTTTCTGTAGGTACGCAACAACCATGATGATTAAAGAGAATTCTGTCTCGTCTTTATTAATTCTCAAAAACCTTCCAAAATTTAAGGTTATCTTTATAAGCCATTGAGTTGCATGTAACAAATTGCATATATCCACTTGTATTGCAGAATTATTATTATTATTATCACTATTAGTTGCTGGGATGACCGGATGAATACACTGCAACTAGAAAGGATTATCTTGCTTACTCCATTAAAATACTCCTACATCTTCAAGTAGGTAACATAAGTTTTTCTTCATTTTCTTCAGTTTTAGTATGTCAAACCAGAAAAGTTGGATCTCTGGTAAGACAGTAGAAAATAGATCATCAAGTTTAAAAGTTACATTTTTTAGCAGCATTATTCTTTACTACTCCTCAGACTTTTTCTATCGGATTAAGATCTGGATAATAAGGTAATAGTTTTAATACTTGATGTTCATATGTTCATTCCAAAAGTAAATAAGCGAAATAAAAAGTATTCCAGTTGGTTAACAGTGACATTATTAAAAAATTGAAACTTGAAGAAAAATTCCATCATAAACATACTACAACCAAGATTATTACAATAACAAGTACAAGGGATGTAAAAATAAAACTAAGCAACTGATATAGAACGCTTACGCAAATTACATTGCATCAGTGCAAATAGGTTTAAGTAATGAGCCTAATTTACTATGGACATTTACATATAAATATTTAAAAAGATTAGCAGTGAAATGCCTAGAACAATGTAGATACACTGACGATAGAAAATTAGAACAAGGTCAAGATGAGTTTTCCAATTTCTTCCAAAGTATTTATAGTACGACCAACACTAATTACACACATTATAATGATATACATACACAAAAAAATATACATATTGTTACTATAACAAAAGAAGTAACAATGGAAAGTATTAAAACACTAAAAAAACGCAAAATCAGTTGGGCTGGATGACATACCAGTTTATATCGTAAAAGACTATTCAGAATATCTTAGTATACCGCTTCATCATACATTTAATTTTGCAATAACAACTAGAAACTATTCACGTGCGCGGACTACAAAGATAGTTGATTGAATTAAATACATTTCTGTTTCTAGTTCACGAACGGCTGGGCCGATTTTAATTTTCTTTGATGTAAAAAAATTAAGAATCTATACCCTTTAAAATGATATATCACACATGGGTTAGTGCCATTTAAAATTTTGAGGAGGGGGTGGTTGGGGGGAGGGTGAAGGTTTCCCAACTGATTAGAATAGGTTATTAAATGTCCTTCTCCAAAACAAAATCGACGTGTTTCAGCGATTTTTAATAAGTCTATTAATTAAAGAATTATTCAATGTAGGAAGTTTTCAAATGAAAGCTCTGTATAATAACATACAATGTGTACAGTGTGATTGCAATTGATTGAAAATGGTTTGAATTTGGCGCCCCGTTTAAATTATTTTCATGTTGGCACTACTTGTTTACTGTTTGTTATTGTACCTTTCAAACAATACTGATTAGACAGATTACAAAAAAATAGACAAGTAGTGCCAACATAAAAATAATTTAAACATAGTGCCAAATTCAAACCATCCTCAATCAATTGCAATCATACTACATATATAAAGTAAGGAATAAAATTCATATTTTTTTTATTATTGCTGTTTGGGGCAAAAGCTGGAACACGTCAATTTTATTGTTTTTCTTTGGATTTTATGGACGTTAATTTTAATTTTTTGGTTTATTACTCTGAGACCTGTGACGTCATCGACTTTTTTTAATGAAATCCCCTTATTTAAATTATTATGTTTTTCTGAGTCCAGTAATACCCCACATGTGGTATTTAAAATCAGTTTTAGAGATATGGAGGATTTGACAAAAATAATTAAACTTGAAATTTTAATGTTTTAATGTCTGGTATCAACAGGATGGTTCACCACCACATTATTCACTTCGTATTAGAAAATACCTAAATGAAATTTTTCCTAATAGATGGCTAGGAAGACGTAGTCCAATGGAATGGCCAGTTAGATCTTCTGATCTTTTGAGTGATACACATGCTATCGAGTTTTGATTTCTCTAAGGCTTTATTAAAATTATTTACTTCATATTTAACCAAAAGCAGTATGTAGAATGTCGAGAGTATAGATCCAAAAAATCAGGAGTTCCCCAAGAATCTAACTTGGGACCCCTACTTTTTATAATTTTTGTAAACGATATTGAAAATAATGTTAATATCTCGGAATTGTCTTGGAATTCTTTCGATGGCTCTTATCGATACTTGAGTATATTCGAAAACACGTTCTTTAATCTTCACTAAACGTTCATCAGGAAAAGTTGCTTGCATATAGTCACATATATTACAAACCATTTCTCGCGTTTATAAAGCCTTTTTATTACCAAAATTGGACATTCTCAACAGAGTCCCAAATGTGTTTGAAAAAAATGGCTCTAACAGTTCAGTCTTGTAACATTTAATTTTGTAATGTGCACTTGTTTCGAGTAGACGTGTGCGATTCAGCTGCGTTATCGTTCTAGTCAGAAATATTTATATTTCAGTATTATTATTACTCATAAATTGTAATAGATCCAGTCCTGGAAGTTAAAATGAACTAACTAAAGCGAATGTGTATGTGTAAATTTTGGATATATTATTAAAAATTAACATAAATAATACAAGAAATCAACTGTGATCTTTAACATTAAACCGCAAAGTGCAAGAAGTCCATATTAAAACACCGATTCCAACAAAAAGTAAGCAGAAATTACATTTTAAAGTAGTGATAAACTGATAAACAAAGCAAGGCTGATAAGAGGGAACCGAATTATAGAAACGCGTGACCTTTACGCGGCCGTGTTAAAAGCAACGTCCATATAGGCAACCCAAGTTACAGCACAGGGACGAAATGAGTCAAAATAAAATGGATGCCGTTTTGGCTAAATTACAAAGAATGGATGAAAGAAATATAAAAATAGAAAACAAAATTGATATGATACAAAAAGATTTAAATAATCTAAAAAAAGAAAATGCAGTAATAAAAATGGAAAATAACCAACTGAAAAACATTGTAAAACGTCAGGAGGAAAATATTGCAAACTTAGAGAGAGAAATAAGAAAGAAGAAATTAATTTTCCATGGAGTAGAACATGAATTAAATGAAAATAAAGATCATTCATTTAGAAAAATTATGAACATATTAAACAAATTGGAAAAAGAAATAAACCCTAAAGATGACATCACCGACATAAGAAGAATAGGCACTAAAACAGAAAACAAAGATAGTCCTATGCTAATTGAATTAAGGTCATGGAATTTAGAAATGCAAATTTTAAGGGCGGCAAAGGAACTTAAGAGAACTAAAATATATATTATCTAATGAAGATTATCCTAAAGAGATACAAAAGAAACGATTAGTTTTAACTAAAGATAGCAAAAAATAAAGGCCTTAAGACAAGATTAATATACGACAAAATTTTGATTAATAGCGAAATGTATAAATTAAAAGAAAATGATGAAGAATTGAAACAGGAACAAAGCAAAGGAAGAAAATACAGCCAACTATCACTATCTGAGGAAGATAGAAGGAAAGAGAAATTAATTAAAATACCAAAAAACTCAGAAAGCCAACGCTACCACCAGGGTGGAAGTGAATAAAATAGTAATAAAATACAAACAGAACCAGGCAATGAACAAGGATAACGAGAACGGAAAAGGGAAAGAACAGGATTATGAAATAAATGCAAACAATAACAAAAATACAAGAAAACCGCATAAACAAATAACAGACAGCGTAGTAATAAAGCAAAATAAAAGGAAGAATAAAAATTATAAGAAAAACAAGGAAAAGAACAAAATGAAAATATGAACGTGGAACGTTAGAACAATGATAGCAGCAGGAAAAATGCAGGAAGTTGCAAAGCTAATTTAAAGATACAAGGTAGACATAACCGCAATACAAGAAACAAGATGGATCGAACAGGGAGAAATAAATAAAAACCATTTATGTTACTCTATTCAGGTGGACAAAACAAGGACAATATGGGGTTGCCTACTTTATTATGGTAAAATTAAAAGACAATATAATAGAATTTAGACCAATAACCGAAAGAATAGCCTAGACTAAAAGCTAAACCTTTTAATATGTTAGTTATAAACATATATGCTCCAACTGAAAACGAAGTGGAAGAGGAGAAAGAAAAATTTTATGAACATTTAAAGGCAGAAATTAAAAAATTACCCAAATTAGATATCATTGTGGTACCAGGAAATTTTAATGCGCAAATTGGCAAGGAGGATTACATTAGTCAAGTGACTGGAAAACATACTATACATTAAAATACCAACGATAATGGGCAAAGATTATGCAATCTAGCGACAAATACAAATATGATTATCAGCAGCACCAAATATAAACACCAAAAGTTACATAAAATAACATGGATATCGCCGGATCAAAGAAATTGTAATCGGATAGATCATATGCTAATAATGAAGAGACATCAGTCAACAATAAGAAATGTAAGAACACCTAGAGGAACCTGTGCAGACACAGATCACTTTATGGTAATGGCTTCAATGAGACAAAAAATAAAAAGAGTTAGCAAAAACAAAGAAGCGCAGAACAAATGGGACATGGTAAAGCTAAGGAGTGAAACCATACAAAAAGAATATGCAGCAACAGTAAACAAAAAAATAAATGAACGGTAGTCAGAAACAAATAATATAGAAACTAATTGAAATATCATAAAGGAAGGCATTACTGAAAAGAGCAAAGCAAAACAAAGGAACGGGAAGAAAGCGAAGCATAAAAGAATGGTTCAATCAAGATTGTCAAGTATAAGAAGAGAGAGTAAAAAACATTATAAAAAACTTGAAAAGAAAATGGATAGATGACAAATTAGAAGAAATAGACAATGAAAACAAAAACAAAAATTGAGGATTATTTTATAAAAAAGTTAGTGCAGAAACCAAAACATGTAAAAGTAAAGTAAGACAAGTAAAAAACAAAAAAGGAATAATAACAAAAAATGACGAACAATATAAAAAGGCATGGATAGACCACTTTAAATATCTGCTAACTGATGCGGATCTAAGCTGGGAAGTCGAAGAGGATAAATCAGAAAGGGCAGAAAAAAATATTAGGGAGGAAGAAATAACATTAGAAGAAATTAAAGATTAAAAAGATCAACAAATGTGTAATAACTATAGAGGCATTACAGTACTGAATACAGCCTACAAAATAATGTTAACAAGATTACAGCGAAGGTTGGCAAGCAATACGAAACACACATTAGGTCAATATCAACGTTGGTTTGCGCCAGGAAGATTTACAACTGATGCTATCCACATTGTAGAACAAGTCGTGGAGAAAACGCATGAGTATAATACGGACATTGAACTTCTATTTATTGATTTTAAGCAAGCCTTCGATTCAATTAAAAGAAATGAACTAATGAATGCATTAAAAGAACTAGGGGTGCATAGAAAACTAAAAAGCTAATATATATATATGACAATGAAAAGGACAGTAATGACCATAAAAACGCAAAAAAGAGAAACCGAAAAATTTGAAGTTAACCAAGGAATTAGACAAAGGGATGCGTTGTCAGCTACGCTATTTAATCTAGGACAAGAGTATGTTTTGAGAAGGATAAATAAAGGGACTGTGAGAACAAGAGGAGGACAAGTGGTGGCGTATGCCGACGATATAGTAGTAATATCTAAGAACAGGAAAATTATGGAAGAGATGGTAAAAGAAATAATAAACGAAAGTGCTAAAAGAGGTTTAAAAATTAATGAAGATAAAACTAAGACAATGAAAATTGGGAAACAACTGTAGCATAGCAGGGTCAAGATTGGAGAATATAAATTCGAAGAAGTCAACAGGTATAAATACCTAGGTTTAATGTTAACAAGTAATGGAGAAAGGGGAGCTGACGTTAAAAAAAATAATGCAAGTAAACACAGATAACACACCGTTCAATAAGTCCCGAGACTAACCCAGAGATGGTGCTAGTAGTACCAAACTAGCCACGTTTCCCTAGAGTGCGAACCTTCACATGAAACGTGTAAACATTTCACGTCGATTGGACCACAAACAGCAGAGTTATCGAGGTTAGAGTAAAGTCACTTTGTAATTTGTTTGAAAAATGGAACAAAGCGAGTTTCGCGTGTTGATAAAACATTGTTTTTTAATGGGTAAAAACACCGTAGAAGCCCAGCAATGGCTTGAGAAACGTTACCCGGACTCCTCTCCATCCAAATCAATGATTTGTCGTTGGTATGCTGAGTTTAAACGTGGTCGTACGGACACAAACGATGCGGAACGTTCGGGTAGGCCTTTGGAAGCCGTTACACCGGAAAATGTGAGTGAAGTATTCAAAATCGTAATGAAAAATCGCAAAGTAAAGGTCCGTGAGATTGCAGAAATGACACAGATATCATCTGGAAGCGTATTTACAATCCTTCATGAAAAATTGAGCATGAAAAAGGTTTTTTCCAAGTGGGTGCCGCGATTGCTTTCAATGGAACAAAAACGGCAACGAATCGACGATTCAGATAGCTGTTTATCGCTATTTACTCGCAATAAAAAGGATTTCCTGCGTCGATACGTGACCATGGATGAAACATGGATACATCATTTCACTCCGGAGTCGAATCGGCAATCATCTGAGTGGCGCATGGCTGGCGAAAGCCGCCCAAAGCGTCCAAAAACGCAGCAATCTGCTGGCAAAGTCATGGCGTCTGTTTTTTTGGGATACACATGGCGTCATTTTCATTGACTACCTGGAAAAAGGTAAATCGATCAACAGTGATTATTATATTGACTTGTTGGTACGTTTGAAGGAGGAGATCGCAGCAAAACGACCGCACATGAAGAAGAAAAAAAATCCTTTTTCAGCAAGACAATGCACCATGCCACAAGTCCATGAAAACAATAACAAAAATCTACGAGTTGGGCTTTGATTTGCTTCCCCACCCCCCCGTATTCGCCAGATTTAGCCCCCAGCGACTACTGGCTCTTTGCTGATCTCAAAAAAATGCTCCAGGGAAAAAACTTTGGCTCGAATGAGGAGGTCATTGCCGAAACTGAAGCCTATTTTGAAGCAAAGGATAAATCCTTCTATAAACATGGTATAGAAATGTTGGAAAGGCGTTGGAAAGATTGTATCACTCTAAAAGGAGATTATATTGATGAATAAAAATGATTTTTGAAAAAAATGTTGTTTTCGTTGTTAGTCTCGGGACTTATTGAACGATGTGTTATACATGCGGATAAAAAGTTATTAAAAAGCAAAATACTTGAAAACAACACAAAAATAAAAATATATAAAACAATAATTCGACCCATAATAATGTATGCTGCAGAAACCATGAGTATCACGAAGAAGCAAGAGGAGGATTTAAAGATATTAGAAAGAAAAGTATACAGAATAATATTAGGACCAATTAAAATACGAGAAAATGAATATATGAGAAGAACAAATGATAAACTACTACAAGAAATTAAAAAAGACATAGTAAGAAGAATAAAACAGCAAAGAGTAAAGTGGTTAGGGCATGTGTGGAAAGCGGCACCAACATCTACAATATATGCAATAATGGAATGGGAACCAGCAAGTAGAAGAAGACGAGGCAAACCAAGATCGAAATGGCTGAACGAAGTAAAAAAAAATCTCAACAGGATCGGAATTAACAAGTGAAAGATAAAGTAGGTGATAGAAAAAACTAGAAAAAAAAATAGCTGAAAGGATTTAAAGGAAGAACGGATCTAGAGAGCTTCTAGAAGCGGTGTGAATCACATTATAAATTATAATATTAAAATGTCAGGTGACACAAATCGTGTGGCCAGGTCTACTTCCGAAGAAGAGGACCTACTCCAGAGGTTGTTCAAAAAATCTTAAGTTCCCCCCCTTTTTTAAATGGTTTGATGAATAAAATCCCAGCAATTGTCAATAATCAGTTTAAATTGGATATGGAAGCAAACCAGAATAAAACTAATCAGTGAAAATGCAAACATTAATCATGACGAATTTAAAAACAAATTTTCGATCTCGAATATCTCGAAAGTTTTTCGAGATATCGAAGTACCGATTATGTATCTGTAATCAAAAGAAAGTTTTAAGTTGACTTCATATAAAACATGTTTTCTAAAGTTAGGGAACATGACAACAGACCAACAGACAGACTGAGTATGTCAAGAAATCGCCGTTTTCGATCTCGATTATCTCGAAAATATCGAAATATGGATTGTGTATCTGTAGTCAGGAGAAAATTCTAAATCGATTTCATATATAACATGGCAACAGACCAACAGACACAGACAGACGTACAGAATGTACGAATTCAGATACGAAATTTTTAAACTTGCGTCGCAAATCTAAACTGGAAATTAAATTTGTTTAAAAAAAAAGCAAATAAATATAATGATGAGTTGGAACAATACACTCTTTTAAACAGCTTGAGAGTTTCTAACATCCCAGAAAATCCAGACGATTACACCGATAAAATTATAATCACGTTATGTAAAGAAAAACTAGACTGCAGTCATAGATTACCATCACGAGAACCGAATCTAAAACAAATTATCCTGAGATTCGTTAATAGAAATGTAAAAAAATTCTTGACACTACGAAAAAGTTGTTAAAAAGCTTCTAAAGAAGGGTATATATTAGGTATGGTTCAAAAAGCGTATGGTCGCACAAAGGCAAGATTTTAATAAAGTTGGAAAATGCAATAAAACGTATATCATCAAGTAATGAACTGCAATATGTCTATTTTATCTACACCTGGTTTTATATGCTTTTGGTTAATATCCTTTAATTTTATCTAATTTACTGTACATATCAAGAAGATATAAATTTAAAAGTTTATTTTACGTAAAGTGCATTTTTATTATAGAATTCAGAGTAGGCCATGACTAACAATTTCTATAACAGTATATACGACATTGATGCTGTTTTCACTAAAAAAAAGTTACCAATCACATTGCATTTTTTTTGTACACTGTAAAAATGAACTTAAACCACAGCCTACTCTGAATTCTATAATAAAAAAATGCACTGTATGTATTCTTAATTAGGTTTTTTAGTTAGTGTTATTCTTATAAGTGTTATCCTTTTACTTACTGTGTCATTCTATTACTTACTCATTGAGTATTTAATATATTTATTATTATGAAATATTTATCCTTACAATGGTGATATTAATTTAACGATATCTAATGATTAAGCCAAGATGAGATCTTAAAAGATTTATTGTGTTAAATGCATATCGTGAGTAATAATAATAATGAACTGTAATTTATGTTATCCTTATCTGCAGTTAGTTTGTTCACTTTTGGCATAAAGAGATAATATTTAATTTTGCATTTATCGTACAAATCGGAAAGGTATAAATTTAAAATTTATTTTATCTTCAGCTGGTCTTGTTTACTTTTGACGTAAATTTCAATTTTGCATTTGTTGTATACATTTTCAAAAAGGGTATACTTAAATTTAGAAATCACTTTGCTCTTTTTTTTTCTTATTAATTAATATTATTAAGTTATTCAGTTACAATGATAATATTCTATTCTGTAGGTAGTGTAGGTATGAATTTTTATAATTCTTGCCGTATTACTTACTTTGCTACTTATATTTTTTTATTTAGTAATTTCAGTATTATGTTTATATTCCTTCTTATATTCAGAATATTGACTTTTAATTCATAATGATTAATACTGCACATTTTAATGTCAAATCTTTGTTGTCTAAAATCCATTTACTAAAGGTGTTTATTGCTGATCTTAAACTGAACATATTAACTATTTCTACGATGTTAAACTCGAGGGTTATGCATACGTTTCTGAAACGTGATAGTAACAAAGGTGACAGAGTAAAAATTTATGTTCGCAGTACTATGAGATTTTCGGTTATAAATGCAACCACTGACATAGAACAATTATGGATTTTCATACATTTGCAAAATTATAAGATTGCTATTGCAGCAGTCTATAGACCACTGCACTTTGACAATAAATTATTTTTAAATGAAATTGAAAATTCATATTCTTTGCGTTTACTTTTAACTAATAAGGTATTTTGAATGTGCTTGATTATGAAAGTGCTCTTACAACGTTTTTCCATGTCTTTTATTAACTCTTTAGGTCTTATTCAAATCATAGACCAACCAACCAGGCTAAAGAGATCTACGACATCACTTCTTATCTACTATGTACTAGTGTCGGATACGGATTCAGTAAGGGATTCGGGCATAATCTCCTGTTGTTTTTCAGAACACGATATGGTTGTTTGTACTATCGCAATTAATGATCCAAAGAAACTTAAATCTGTTCATTCATACGAAAATTTTAATACATTTGATATCGATTCATTTCAAAATGACCTTAGATTAATGCCTTTTCAAATTATCTTTACATTAAATAATATTAACGATAAAACTGATTTCTTTAACAAACATATTATTCGATTGTATGATAAATATGCTCTAATTGTTATGCGTAGATTTACTAAGCATGGATAACCCGCAACAATTAATTGTTAATGTCATTTAGAGATAAACCTAATGCAAAATATATAGGAAAACTAAATTAATAAGACATTGGAATTACTACAAGAAACTTAGAAACTTTGTAAGGAGTGCAACTCAAAATGAAAAAAGAGAATATTTTGCTTACATTTCGGCTAGAAGCAACAGCAAGAAATTATGGGAGAAAATAAAACATTTGGGTATATATTAGTAGAAACGAACAAGTTCAGATTCCCTAGGCTTCAAGTAATGTCAATAAAATTAATGATTGTTTTGTAAATTGTATTCCAATTATTGATAATACTAATTCACCGAAACCATTACGTTTTAATGACAACAGTACTGATATTAAATCGATTTTCAATGCTGTAAGTTGTGATACTGTAAATAAACTCTTTGATAATATTCCGTCAAATGCTACTGGTGATAAAATAAACAAATAAGGATGATTAAGTAATGTTACCCTTATATTAGTCATACAAAACCATTGTCTAGTACATAACACAGAGTAGGCACCACCTAGGGGCCCAAGAGTCAAGTAGGGAAAAATGTAATTTCTTCGTACTGAAAGAAATGCAACTAAATAAAGGCCAATGATATAAATAATTCGTCAGTTAAATCTACCTGTTTTCTGCAATTTTTGTGCATTGTTAAACAACAAATGAGCAGTAACAGTACGAATTATCGACCAAAATCACTTTATTACTAAATAAATTCAAAAATGATTATTTCCGAAACGAAAAAGTGGAAACATATTTTAAAATGCATTTTGGATGCAATTTTGTTTTGCATAAAAAACAATGAAACATTGCGAGGATCCGTTGGAAAAATTAGCCACCCAAATTTCGAAAAATCTTTACAAACAATAGAGCTGATAAGCCATTATGGCCCTATTATTAAACATCAGCAAAATACTTCTTATCGCAAATTCAAAACAAACTTATTGCAATAGTTGGAATTGCTGTCAAAAACCGAATTGTATCCGAAATAAAACGCGCCGAATATTTCATTGTAACTTTGGATACAACTCCTAACGTATCTCATAAAAACAATTTGCATTTATTATTAGATATGTAGAAAAGAATAAGGATGTGTGTACGATTAAGAAGTGACTTTTGGGGATTTTCAGAAGTAAAGGAGAATACCCGTTATGCTTTGGCTAACATTCTCAAAAAAGAGTTAGCAGTTTTGGGTCTTGATATCCAAAATATCAGAGACCAGGCCTGCGATAATGGCGCCAATATGGCTGGACAATATCAGGGTGTTCAGTCTAGAATATTATTAGAATATCGTCTGGTGTTCAGCACACAATTTAAATTTAGTGGCGTTACATAGTGACTCAGTTAAATCTGATACGATCATCTTTTTTGGGAACACTTCAAAACTTTTTAAATTTTTTTGTGCACTCTACAATCAGATGGAATAAGCTTAAGTGTACGTTAAATTAACATTGAAAGAATTTAGTGACACGAAAACATTAGCCCTAAGAGCAGCAATCACTTAATTCAAAGACTTTCTAGCACTTCTGCATAAATGACCGATCCAGCCATTTACTCTGAGGACACTGTTAGTTTGGCGAAAGATTTTTAGAACAACCTCAGGCAATACAAATTTGTGATTCGTTTGGTTTTTGGTATTCTGCTTTGGAAAAAATAATAAAGTAAATCTTTTGCTACAAAAGAAGAGTGTAACAGTTGATATAATGTGCAAATATATTAAAGGATACTGGGAGAAATCAAGAATTACAGAAACGATTGTTTTGCTAAAACAGAGAGCTGTTAACGACACGTGCCAGAATTGTGATATTCCTATAGAACTCAAAAAAGTGCACAAAGGGAAATTAAAAGAATGCCTGAAGAGCTTGCAACTGACTCTAACTTGACTCGAGATGTCTAACAAAGGCAAATAAACGAGTTGTAGATTCCATAATTTTCCAATTATGTTATCGTTAAGAAAAGTTAAATAAACTCTCGGCTGATTTTAAATTTTGAAATGGTGCGTCGTTTTTAAAAAGTGTATTAAAGATTTGTGCATAAAATATCCGAGGGAGTTAGATCCCGCAGAGTTTCTGCAAGAAGCTGAAAGTTTCAGATTCCAGGTTAAGAAGCTTTGCAAATTTCAAAGCCAATCTCCTTTTGACATATTTCAAAATTTGAATAAATTTGATTTATTTGTAGAGTATCCCAATTTTTCTACAGCAATGCAAATATTCTTAACTGTACATAGCTGTCACGAATGCCTCGTTAAAAATTTTTTAAGATCAGCTATGTCTCAAGAAAGACTGTCTCATACAGCCCTAATCTCTATAGAGGTCCATTCAGATTCTATATCATTTGAAACATATATTTCAGAATTTGCAGCACAGAAAGCAAGAAAAGTATTTATCTGCAATGATTATTTTGACTAATAATTAAAATTTTCAAACGGATGTGCAAGTTGTTAAGTTCTTACAGGTATAGTAATTTTTGTATTCCTATGTTTACTAGTGTTATAGAGTTGTATTAGAATTGTGTTTTGTTTTTTCTGCTTTTTTATTGTTCTGATTCAGGATTATTTCCAGTTTTTTGTTGCTTAGATATGTAGTTAATTAATTAATAGTAATAATTAATTGTAGAACATGCGATTACAAATGACGAATTTATTTTTAAAACGTCATACAGTAAAATAGTTTTCTTTCACTATTAATGCTTGACTACAACAAAATTTTGCATAGCTACAGCCCTGCATAACAGTTATCCTTGTCAGTGGAAACATGATACCATTAAACCAATATCTAAAGTAAAAAATTCCGTTAATTTAAAAATCTTAGACCCGTACTTACAAAATTGTTTGAAAAATTATTTTCACTCTGTTCTCTTCTTATTTAAGTAAACATAATATCTTACGGGGTTTAGGGCTGGTTATAAGCTGTACGACTGCTTTGCTAAATGTTTCTGACGAAATCTTGACTTCAGTAGATAATGGAAAAATTACTATTCTTGTATTGCATTTAATTGCAGACTGCATCTACGAGTTTCTGTCGCTACTAGTTTATATAGTTACGAGTTTCCTACCACAAACATTAAAGTAATGTCAAGTAGCACGAAAACAAATACTAGAACTTGCCCAATTGACTGAAAAAGCAGAGGATAATGAAACAAATGATCGAATATCTTAAATATAAGTAATATATACAAAAATTTGGTTTGGGTAAATCAAACTATATTTTTGCTGAGGCTCTAAACACTGAAGATATTGAAGAAGTCAACAGTATCTAAGATTTAGAAAACCAAAACATCAAAGAAATACATATGATGATACACCAAAAGAAGAAAGAAGACTGAAAAAACGATGTAACTGTAGCAATAAAGCAAGAAATCCGGCAAAAAGGTGTTTTGAGATTGCAGATAAATGAGAGAGAAGATATTTTCTAAATTTTGGTCGGACACAAAGTGGGACTAAAGAATAATAAAGTAATAAAAGGAGAACAAAGTTGTTAAAAGACGATGGCGCATCAAGACGCTCGGCAACTTTAAAGTATCATCTCATAATCGGCAATCAAGGTGTTTGTGAAGTTATGTACCTAAATACACTATATTTAGGGGAATGGTCTGTACGCACCTGGCCTTTAAAATCGAACAAATCGTACAGACATTTTTGAAGGAGATCGTAACCTTTTAAAGAATTTTCTTACTAATTTAAATAAACTTTTGTCACATTACTGTCTTAAAGACGCCACTAAACAATATTTAGAGCAAGTTTATCAACCATGTAGCGATTTATGTAAAGTGTACAAGGAAAAATGCCATGAAGAAATTCGAAAGATGTTTCTTCCTTATCCGAAACTAAGGAACATTGCAGACGAAATGAACATAGCACTGTTTCATCCCCGAAAGGTCCAGTGTGATATTTGTTTCATATTTAAAAATAAAAATGTAGATCGCGAAGAATACAAAAGGCATATTTTGAGAAAAAATAAAGAGATAAGGAAAATGCATTGAAATGTGAGGATCGTGTAATAACAATAGACGTTCAAGCGGTAAAGTTGTCACCACAGATTCCAGCAAGTGCCTCATATTACAAAACAGAATTTTGTTGTCAGAACTTTACTGTATATAACCTTGCTACCAAAAAAGTAGTTTGTTATTGGTTTGATGAAACAACTACAGATGGACAAACTTCGACCTATGCATCATTTCTAGAACAAGGATTTTTGAGTAGTAACAAAAAATTGCCCTTCATTATTTATTCAGATGGATGTGCGGCACAGAATAAAAATGCCATCTTATCTAATACTCTACTACATTTGTCTGAAAGAAAGAGGTTACAATAACACAGAAATTCTGGGAGAAGAGTCACACTCAAATGAAACTGTTAATAATATAGATTTTAGTTTTTTTAGAAATTTTGACACCAAGGAGCTTATGAAATATCATTTTATCAGACCTTCAAAGTTAAATGAAAATGCTAAATGATTTGTTGCAAGACCGACTCTGAATCTGATTTTCAGTTATTACCGATACGACAAAAAAAATGTCGATCTCAAAAATGTGATATTTCCTCGTTTCATTAATAACCGCCTTTTTATTACCAAAATTAAATACGATCATTTACAAATTCTGGAAAAAGGCATTCCCCAAGACTGTTGGAATTCTTCGTATTTTGACTCAAGCTAAATGTTAGGATTAATCATGGATAGTTCTTTCAGATTTAAGAATCAAATATCTACAAAATGTTTCCTCACAGATCTTGTTTGAATATAATGTGCTATTTTCTAATATAAGCGAAGGCTAACATTTGTAGGAAGACTCTACTTTTAGCACAAGGCCGTGAAGTAATGCTAACTGAAAATGTATAATCTTTTGCAACATCATCATGCCTGTCAATGTACTGCTTGGAAACTAATATTAGGCAACCAGAAGTGTAATGTAGTCAGACTCCAAAGCCTCTTTTAAAATGTATTTCGTATAATTCTCTAATTCGGCTAATTAGCTGATCCTGTATTGCTATAGCAAATCCTTCAGTTTTATGGTAAAGCTCTCCTTTCAGCAACCACAAGTAAGACTTCTCCGTATTGACGTGTTGCTGTTGAATCATAGTAGGATGTCGACCAAGCAGTTTCTTTGATGACCATTGCTCTCTTTTCTGTCGAAAGTGCTCCGTCTAATCATACCTGGTTTCAGATCTGATTGCCTACTGTAGTGGAGTGTAGCTCTTGTCAACAGCATTGATTGCAATATGTAGCGGATGGTCAGTTCTGCTATGAAAGTATGCCTTGAGATTAGCTGTTTGCTTCTTGTACGCTTCTTTTATATCAATCAATCCTCTACCTCCATGGGCTCGTGGAATATTTATTCTCTCAATGGCTGATTTTTGATGGTGTTTACTGTACTTTTTCATTAGAGTCTTAGTAATTATCTTGAGTGCATCTAGCTCTGTGTCGCTCCACAGGATAATACCAAAGAAACAAGTTAGGACTAGAATAACGTAGGTATTTATCGCTTTAGTATGATTCTTGGCAGTGAGGTAGGTACGTTTTTAGGAGGAGAAATGTTGGCGTGGAATAATCCTGCCGTAACTGTTCGTTTACATCCTTTAACCTGTTGCTCTGCTTAATTCCAAGATACTTTCGTGCTTTCTCGTGAGTTAAGCTCTCAATCGTTTCCACAGTTTCAATCAATACACCTTCCTTGTGAGTAAATACATCTCGTTCTATATGGACAGTTTGACATTTCTGAATCCCAAAGTTCATGCATATACCTGAGTTAATATTTTCCACTAATTTGATGAGTTGCTCTAACTGAGATTTACCACAAGCGTACATTTTGATGTCATCAACGTAAAAGAGGTGATTAATAACATGCAATATTCTGCCGGCAAGTTTTAATTGGAATCCATATCTGGTTGCGTTAAAAGCGTTGGAGATTGGGTTGAAAGAGAGGCAGAACCGCAGTGGGCTAAGGCTGTCTTCCTAAAATATGCCACACTTTATCAAAATCTCTGCTGTTTCGATACTTCCTGAAGCAGTTCTAAGGGTAACTTTTGTTCTTCAGGTGCTCATCGTGTGTCTGAGAAAATTTATTAATGAAAGAGAGATTGTATATATTTCCAACATATGCAAATTGCACTTTCGTTTCTCTGCTTGTTTAAGTATGATGGAGTCAGTAATTAATTGTTCCTTCCCCTGTTTGTTTTTTTTTACAGCTCTTTTGCTTTTTGGCCATAACATTCCAAACATTTATGTGGTCAGTAACTAATACTGCAATGACTGCCGTAATTATTTTGTATGGAGTGACGAGCATGCTATAGGCCTGTAATTCTCTGGTCTGATTGTTTCTTCGCTTTTCGACTTGGTGTAAGTTATCCCTGCAGTAAAAAAATAACGGAAGATTAGCAGAATTACTCATAACATCTTGAATCGTTCTTGTAAAGTGGGGATGCAAAGATGTAAATTTTTTGTACCAGTAGTTGTGTATTTCATCTTAGCCAGGAAACTCCTAATTGTGCGTCTCGCTTATTACTTGTGCAACCAGCTCACTTGTGATTTCTACGGCAGCATCCTGCTGAACAACATTATCATACTTATTGCGCTCTTCCTCTATCCGTACTGCAGACTTGTGCATCTTCTCTTGCCACCATAAAAATTTCCAGAAATCTTCTATTTGATCTGCAATTGGTGCATGCTCCAATGGAAATTGTGCTTCCGTATTCAGTGCTTTTATTGAACTACTTGTTTTGATGTTTTCTTTAATGCGACTTTCTAATACCTCTTTAACCTCGCTGCCTACTCAACTAGTTTTTGATTTATTGTATCTAGGGCAAGCTCTGTGCTTTCATTCGTTTCTATTAAATGTTTGATTTTTTAGAAGAAATTTTGATTTGTTTCTTATCAAATATTGCGTTAACCTACCTAATTATATCAGTTCTTAAATTCTGTATTCTTTTCTCTATTCTAATTTGCATTTAGGCTTTTGGTTTTTGGTTTTTCTTATGACGCTGATTCAACGATGTCGCAATTCTAGTGAGATCACTGATGATTAGAGCAATAATAATAATTATTATTATCATCATCAACAGTTTTTTGTTTTCGTCAAGGTCACTGTCCTATGTTCGATCGTTTCAGTGTCTTCTTCACAGTCTGCATATCAGATCACCACTGAACAGTTTCATGTTATTTAAGTAGTTTGGCTCCGCTGTGGTTCTGCTCATTAAAAATAATTAAATATTCAGCTTTTTGTTGACAATATATATCTATAAATTGTTGTAAGTGCCTGCTTGTATGATAGTCAGCATAGAACTACACATTGGGTTAGAAACACTGAATTTGTGGCCAAAAGCTTTTGGAATAATGTAAACGTTATTTGCTAGTATACCAGATGTATACCTATGAAATGAGACTTTCAGCTATTAGACCACAGATGTCGCTAGGAGTATTTTTAAACTGTCCCAAATGTCTTATTTTTTCGTCTGTCATCTGTCAACAATATTCAATTCATTGTTTGTGATGTTTCATACAACAACGCATTTTTTTCGCTCTTAAAAATGTCGAATTTCGCGCCTTCAAACTACGATTTGCGGACATCGTTGATTTTCTGTTATCAATTGAAGAAAAACGCTTCTCAAGCTCATCAAATGCTTATAGAAGCTTACGGTGGACATGCTCTAAGCAGAGCACAGTGCTTCAGGTAGTTTGAAAAATTCCAAAGTGGTGATTTTAGCGTGGAGAACGAGGAACGTGGCCGGCCACCGAAAAAGTTTGAGGACACCGAATTGCAAGCATAGTTGAATGAAGATGATGGTCAAACGCAAGAAATGATGGCAGAGCAGTTGGGCGTGACCCAAAAAACCATTTGCAAACGTTTGAAAGACATGGGCATGATTTTAGAGGTCGGAAGATGGGTGCCGCATCAACTGACTGAAGGGCAGCAAGAGAACCGAAAAACCACTTGTGAAATGCTGCTCTCCCGGTTCAGAAGGAAGTCCTTTTTGCATCGAATCGTTACGGGTGTATTTCTCCAATCCCAAGCGTAAACGATCGTATGGTCCGCCCGGCCACAAGCCAAAATCAACGGCCAAACCAAATCGCTTCGGCCGCAAGGCAATGCTGTGTGTTTTCTGGGATCAGCATGGTATGATTTGGTACGAGCTATTAAAACCAGGTGAAACAGTTGACGGTGCACGCTACCAACGACAATTGGCCGATTTGAACAGCGCTATACACCGAAAACGCCCAGAATATGCCGATCGGCGTCACAAAGTAATTTTTCTTGATGACAATGCACCACCACATCGAACAAGAGCGACCCGGGAATTGGTGGAGACGTACGATTGGGAACCGCTGGTGCATGCGGCTTACTCACCAGACTTGGCGCCTTCCGATTATCATTTGTTTGCATCGATGGGCCACGCACTTTCCGAGCAGCGCTTCAATACTCACGAAGAAGCCAAAAAATGGCTCGATGATTGGTTTGCGGCCAAAGACGGCCAATTTTTTTGGCGCGACATTCACAAATTGCCTGAGAGATGGGTAAAATATGTCGCTAGCGGTGGCTATTATTTTGAAGATTAAATTTGTAACCATTTTTTGTTAATAAACGTTTAAAATTGAAAAAAAAGTCTCATTTCATAGGTATACACCTATGTACATTTCAGACGTCAAGAATATACAAGGTGTGAGTGAACTAATAGAAGTTTGTGAAACAGGTAATAGGAAAACTCATTTGAAATAGAAAAGTCTAGTGAAAATTGTTTCTATCTTGTACCGTTGTCAAGATGTGAAAAACACCTGATACTGTCAGGTAACGGTGTCGCACTAAAAGCTTGATTATAGCCTTATTCAAATGTATATTAGACGCCCACTAATAAATCATTCGAAAGTTGAGTTTAATTTTCTAAGAAGTTTACTTGGGATGAATCCTTGGTCATAAAACCGTAAATAATAATCTTGTTTGTTGTACCTCCGCTTTCTACTTAAAAGGAGTGTAGCGTGTCAGGGATTTAAATCACATACTTTTTTTGAGCCATACAATCATATTGTACAAATCGTTTGAAACTTGACTTCTTGTAATGTGAATTTACATAAAAAGTAATTTTTGGTGAATGCTTGTTTGTACGGAATAATTAAAAAAGTTACTTGTAGCTAATTTAATGTTAGGTTATCCTAAAAACCAACGTTCAACAAAAAATACTGCAATTGAAAATTAACACTGCAAGAACATAGTCATGTTTCAAATGATTTCTATATCTCTGTATACAGTAAAATATGTTTTGTCAAAATTAACAAAATCACTAATAGTAGATTTCTCGTAGTTAAATCTAACGGAAGATTGTAGTTTAATTTATAAGGACGAGTTGGATATTGTTGTTAAATTAAAGTTTGTCAACATAGCTCTCTTTGTCATAAGATTTACATTAAAAATGCATCAAAAAGACTCCGAATCTATAACACGTAGTTTAGTAAACTGCACAAAATGTAGTTGGAATAATTGCATTTTTATATGGTGCAAACGATATTTTATTTTTGACGCCTGCAAATTTTGTTTCAGATTCAACGTTAAGTTTTTGTATTTTAGAATAATTAATTTATTTTAATTTTAAAACCATTTTGTTTTACGTACTAACTGTCTGTATCATTTATAAACATATCTTTTGTTAATTTAAAATTTATTTTCATTTTTACAAAACTTTCTTGTCGTCTTAACAAAACATTCTAATTCAAAATGCATTCGGTTACGTCCGGATAAAGTCGTTTCATTCGCGGCTGCAGAACGTACACTGGAAACTATAATTGCTTATACATAAGTTGACATGTGTTTATACTAAATTCTTCCAACCCAATTTACAAAACTACTAATCGTTTAATACGCAATTTTAACTTTATTTTTCAGAATTAGTGAATATTAATACTATAGATTATGTGATGTTATTTATAAAACGTTTAAGTAGGTATACCGGGGAACCCCCGAATTCTAGCGAAGCAAAATACGTCTCGTTTGCGTCGTAAAACCAAGGTTACGTTGAAGACGCGTTGATGGGTAACATGTATAATAACTGCAATCAGGAATTTGTGTTTGAGATAATATATAATAAATTATGACAAGATAATTACAATAAATGCTGTATTCAATAGTTATATCCCACACAAGTGCACGCCAAATACCCGAATACTTTCACAAGGGTGCCCATGTAAACAAATGAATATATTGGCAATTATTTTGTCATAATTATCAATCTAATATCTTAACTACACGGCAAGAACTTTTTATCTACGACAGTTTAGTAACAGTATTCAATACCTTTGAGTTTTCAAATTTAAACTCCACCATGCGAGATAATTTTCAAAGACCTTTGAATTTATTTTTCTTTAATAGTCGTTTTTGACTCGCATGTAATGGAATATTTCACACCAGTGGGGTCATCACCATGTACAAATTTTGACGAAAATGACTCTTATAATCGATACACCTCTATCAAAAAGTTTCCAACCTGCTTGTATCTCATACCACAAAGTGACGGATCAAGTAAGAATTGTGATTAGTAAAGTATTAATAACAACAATAGTATTGTTGGTTAAAGGAATTCTCCTTTTCCATCCGGGTGATAGAGAAATTATTGCTTTCTGCAAAGAAAAGAGAACACTTGACGATCAAAATAGAAAGAAGCTGATTAACATAACTGTGAATTACATGCTGGAATTCATGTCAACAAGTGTGTTACCTTCAACGGAAATAAAAATGACTATGCCAAAGTAATGATTAACTTATTTCCAAAATTGAAAGATCGTAACTCAACACAAAGATATGTATGTTGTAGGTACTGGATAACGGCAGTAACATTTTGTATTATTAATATTTTTAGGAAGCATTTTTCAATCCAGTAACGAAACAGGGAATTCTTACAACAAGGTTAAGGAACCTTTTCAGAGACAAAAGAATCTCGAAATGTGAAACAAAGAGTTGCCCTGAAATTGAAGAGAAAAAAATAATTAATAACATAAGCGTTTTAAAAACACTAAATTAAACAGATGAAACGACAGTATATACCCTAACAAAGGAAACTATTGCATATAGAAACTGTGATAGACAGGAAAACGATTTAATTCAGAAATATCCAAGATTCTTGGACACGGTTGGATTAGCAAGTTACTTGTACTTATTTCCAAAAATATGCTGTACACTATGTTTTTCAGATTTCCTTTAAATTTGAACTAAAGCATGAAGGAAAAGAAAACAATTTTTTTAATATATTTCCATCTAACGCAAAAGTTGTCAAAGAAGTGTACAAAAATACCATTACATCTGTTCAAAACAATCTTCTTATTGATAGTGACACTGATAATGATGGTAAGTACATAAGGGACATTTTGTACAGTAGTATTATAGCTAACTTTTATTACAGATTGGGATTCAATGACAAACGCCCTAATTATTCTCTTGCACTTACTACCTCCTACTGCATCAAAGAAAAATAGAAAAACATCTGTAGAGAAAGCAGCAGATAAATTAATAGTATTTCTTGATTAACAGGAGCCATTACAGTCAATATTGGACAGAAAACCTTCAAGTCAATCCTTTATTCTTACTGTCGGAGCATTTAAAATAAGTATCAAACGGTACTATATATAATGTTAGACAGTTATTATACCTGTTCCGAAACAGGACATTGAGAGAAAGGCACACATTATATGAAGGAGCCAGATTAAAATTAGACATCAGCAGCATATGTGGCATGCTTGGAAAACTATTAATGTGTCCTTTAATCCAATTTATGGAAAATGTAACAAAATAGAGGTTGAGAAACAAGTATACAGTAGAGCACTAAGAACTTTTTTAGTTCAGTAAATTTTAAAACAGCAGAAATAACAACTGTGAATTCGGTTACTGTGTTAGGTACTTGTTTCCAAAAACAAATGTTTTTGACAAATAAATTTGATGATTATATTACAAATATTGTAATGTGATAAAATAGTTGTGTCAATAAAAAACGAATTTGTTGCTAAAAGATATCCCTTATTTTTGAAAATTTTTGAAATATGCATTTTTGATGGCACTACAAATCTTATTTTTGTAAAGACTGGTAAACAGTAGAAGTTTCAGAGGTTTGCCAATCTTATGTTGTGGAACCTGATGACAATGTTTGCCATTTTCAGATTGTGGTTTTAAAACATTTAACACATGGTGGCTTATGAATTACATAGGCCAATCAGTAGCTGTAAAATTATGATCATCCCCAAATATGAAATAATGTTTTCAAGATATGCCCCCTTTCTTATATTTTTGTACACTTTAAGTTCGTTTGTAAATAAACAAAATAATAAAATTTATTTTTATGCATAGACTTTGGTTTTTAT
This sequence comes from Ignelater luminosus, assembly GCA_011009095.1. Classification (NCBI taxonomy): domain Eukaryota; kingdom Metazoa; phylum Arthropoda; class Insecta; order Coleoptera; family Elateridae; genus Ignelater; species Ignelater luminosus. Next base: position 25,838 of record VTPC01005209.1, read on the forward strand.
TCTTTCACATTTAAAGGAGAAATCAAAACAGATAAGACAAAAATGTAAAGGAAATAATGGATAGTAAGTAAGTGAATGCGTCGGTAATCAGCCACGAATCAGTAGTCCAACATGAGCCTTATGTTCCTTTAAAATAAGAAATACTTAATTATGAGCAGATAAAAAAGTAGTTCTTAATACTGTAAAGAAATATAAGATGTAGCGTTTGACTACTGATACTTTCACCCTAATAAGATTTTTATATTGAGTAGTAATAATTGTAAAATTGACATTTTATTGTAATGGATAAAATAGTTGTGTAAATAAAAAACGAATTTGTTGCTAAAACAGATTTAGAACTATTTTTAAATCAAGCTGTAAAAGTAACAATTTTATTTTGTTATGATGCAAAAGTAAGTATTTCAAGTTACAATTTTGAAGAGCGAGCAGTACAAAAGAAAGTAGTAGAATTAACTATAATCTTATGTACATAATATAATTATTTTTGTTAAGCTTACTTTTGTAACTGTTAAAAGTAGAAGAAAGATTTAAGAAAATTGCTACAACAATTAATCAAAATAAGGAAAAACCCTGTACATATTTATAAAAGAAATTAAATCGATTTAACACAAATAAGAAGTTTCTATTGAATAAGTTTGTTGTATTTTGTATAATACTGTCATTGTTAATACTGACTCCAAATAATGTAAAATTAGCAATAATTAGTAGTGGACCTATGGGAACTACGATTTGTAGTTAATCCAACAAAACATTTTTTACTGTGCTAATACTGACTTACACTCAACTTTGCATGCCATTGTTAAAGTCATCACTAGAATTAATTGAATTAATTATTTCTGTCATCATTAAATTTCTTTACGTAGATTCTTAAATGAAACTTAGTTTTCGTGTACAAGCGTAACCCACATATCCTGGACGGTTTTACAATCTTAAACTAGCGCAAATACAATTGAGACAATAAGGTTTTAACGAGAATTCTAGAAAGGGCCACATTCATCTTATTATTATGAAGAAAATTACCGAACTACGTGGATGATACGTAGCCAATTTACTTATCCAATTTTTATGGAACCAAATCAGATAAGACAAATGGTCGATCTCATTATGTTTCGATACATTCAAGAAAATTTATAAACTCTTTCTTTTTGAGGTACTTCTGTTTGTGACAAGTTGGAAATGTTATAAACTCCAAGGCGGAATACGATGAAAGTATTTCACAGAAAATGAACACCATTTTTTCTTGTTTAAATTTACAAATTAAATTTTATTTTCCGACATGTTTCTCTGTTTGTAAAAAAACATGTATTTTGCCGTTACCTTTTTTACATAACAATTTTATATTTTCACATTTCATAAAATAATGGCTTAAAATAAACATTGAGTTTAGTACACTGTATTAATTATAAACGTGGAAAAAACCTTCGGTATTTTAAAGAATAAAGACAGAAAAACTGTTCTTTTAGAAAAAAAATCCGTTTAGTAAAAAGTAAGTTGAAACTTATTTGCTTTCCATTTAGAATAATCGGAGTTGAAGTTTACATTTCAAGCATTCGCAGAAATGATTGATCAAAACTTAAGTAGATGTTAATGCTACTAAAAGCAGGAAATTAGTCTCAGACCTTATCTAGAATTATAGCTTTTACCTGTGGCAATTTGAGTCTCTTAAGAATTTTCAATTTTATTACGTTGGATAAACGTATTTATACGCAATATTGAAATTCTCCTTAATAAAAGTCATTGCGTTTAAACGATAAATTTAGATCAAGAGAGGTGCATCTGAAAAAACAATTTAGAACAACCTCTTGATTTTAATTAAATTCGATATTGCTTTATCGGAAGAAGCACAAGCTTCCTGCTTATAGATCATGTTCAACATTGACAGTTGAGTAAATAAAAAAAAAGAAGTTCCTTTTTCATGTAGTCGCTGCAACCGAGCCCTTTCTGTTTTATTTCAGCAGGAAATATACAGAAAACAATGATGAAACAAAGCAAGTCGTTATAAATATTTCCTGCCTCTATTCAACATCGTAAATAACCTACAAGAACGTTTCAAATTTAAATGCCTTTTATAAATTCTGAATAGTATAAAAATATACATACGTTATGTTAAGGAATCGATGAAATAAACACCAATAACATTGAAACATTCAGGAATGCGATTAAACTCGGGTTGTATAAAGCGTTCTTAACTATGTTGCAGCAATTAAAAATAGTAAAGATCAGATGTTAATTTATAAATTATAATTCTCCACTCATGTCACTACTTCGCATTAGCTAATAGTGAGTTTAAAAACGCTTTATTTAACCGGGAGTCGACAGACATCAATTTATAATTACTAGAAGTATACCCATCGATAGGAATCTGAAATGGGGAAGAAAAGTTACTTATTTTGAAAAGCAATTTATTGATGTTTGCTTTTTCAAAATAATCCATGGACTTTTAGCTTTAAATATCTCTAAAATGGACAGAAACAGGAACGCTTACTTGATTTTATTGCCATTGGGATATGCTTTTCCTTGGTATACGACGCTTGCAAAAAAATTCTGCAAATGGTTAAAAAACACAGATACAATTTAGTAAATGGCTTTATTGTTTTTCAAAATATTCGCCCTTAGCATCAATACATTTTTGCATACGCTAAAAATAATTCTCGAAGCATTGTTTTCCAATCTGAAGCTGGTACCTCAGAAACTAGTTCCCTAAATACCTCAATACCTGATTCAGGAAAAAATAACGCTCACCACGCTTCTTGTTTTTTATTGTCAAGAAGAGGAAGATGTCATTTGGTGCTAGATCAAGCGAATATGGACAATGCAACATCAATTTCATTATTCCACTGGCTAAAAGGTCGACAGATTCTAAAGCTGTGTGAGCACTTAAATTGTCATGGTGAAGAAGGATGCGCTGACTTGGATTGTTTTTTCTGATTTCACTGATGCCTTCCGGCAAACAAATTGTTGTGTGCCAATCAGCGTTTACAGTTCTGCGATCCTCTAAAGCTATGAATGCCGCATGTCCAGAAATGCAAAAAAAACAAGCAATCATTTGCTTTGCAACAGTGCGTGAACGAACAACTTTTGTGTATTTCAACTCACCTCGAAACATCCAAACAGTGAATCGTTGTTTAGTTTCCGGCTCGTATCAGTAAAATCAACTTTCGTTACCAGTAACAATGTCGTACGCTAAATTTGAATGACTTCGGTTGAATTTCTTGCACTAATTCACACGATTCTTCTTTTAAGCTTCACTCAAATTATGTGAAACCTAGCGACTCCAAAGCTTCCGAACGTTTAAATGATCGTGTAAAATCGTGTGTATTGCTTTCATGTCAATACCCAAGCTAGCCCCTATTTCACGGTATGTCACATGCAGATCTCGCTCAATCATTTCACGCAGAGCATCAACGTTAGTGGCAACAACAGACATGGGTTGAGGACCTTCACGAATTCATCACTGAGAAAAGAACGTCCACGCTGGAACTCAGTAAACCAATTATAAACAGTTCTATTCGATGGATCTTCCTCATTACAAGCCACATTAAACCGTTCGATGCATTGTTGGGGTAGGTTCAAAAATCGTGGATTCTTTACTTAGGCAGTATTTCTTTCTATGTTTCTTTTTTTTGTAAGGAAGTATCTGATTGGAATTTTTCTCTTTTATTGTCGCAAGAAGCTTGATTTACCTGAGTTTACCGTTGGTATAAGTATTATAATGACACGACGTTAACGATTGATGTTTTAGGCTTGACCTACGTTAAATCTACCTGTACAGTAGTCAAGTCCCAGCTTTGTTTCCACTAGAAGAGCAGACACAATTTTCTTTCTATTCATAAATACAATTGATGGACCATTCAAAAATCTCTTGCCAAAATGCAGTGACATCTTCTGAATCATCAACATGTTTTGCCAACTTCTGGATGTGCTCCATCTTATCAGCTTTGATAGGAACTTTTCCGGAGGGATAACAACGTTCTAGAGGTTCCTTTAAGTTAGTAGACAATCCTAGACGAAATGTGTGTGTCATAAAACTATTAACAAAATCTTTTGCAACAACTACACGTTTTACTTCATCAGTGCCATAAGAGAATTGGTGAAAAGTACTGATATTAAAGGAAATCTTTTGGTCTCTTGGAACTCCTCTTTTGGAAGTTTCGACAGATATGGCATTTTTTTTGTACAGTTTAGGCTACCAGCCTTTAAAGTTTATTATGCCTTCGCCCTGTATAACATGTATAGTTACCTTTTGTTTTGAACTAGCACAAGCTATAATCTGTACATATTCATGTAGAATATATACGCGATCAACTTTTTTTAGCTTGCGTTTAATATGGGCAAAATCCCGATCACATGGCAAGAATGAGTGCCCTCTAATAGGAAAATATTGTTGTATTTCATCAAACCTTCCAGAATCTGTCAAATAAAGGCACATTCGTATTATTGTATTATTCTTATTTTGGCCAGAACAATTGTCACTAAAAAGATGCAGCTTCCTTATAGTAATAGGTACATATATTTCAATGTATTCATAAAGAAAGGAACACACCTCATTTGGCCTTTTTTTGGCATTGCCTTCATGATATATAAAATATACAACTTCATCGGTTTTGAGATTATGAATACAGAAAAGGCTTATGGTCAATTACCTTAACTAAAACAAATCCTGTACGGGGATTTTATGCAGATGCAAATTTTGCATGTAATCAAATGATAAGGCTAAGAGGTCATCATTTTGCTTACATATTTTCGTGGATTCCTGTATAGCAGTATAAAACTTTTTAGCGCGTCTTTTGTGCACAATCATTTCTGCAGCTACAACCCTACGTGCGTTTTCCTTCAAATCTTTACTATTCATTTTAAGCGAAAGAATCTCGCATAAGCAACAAGCATCGATTTGCTGCCGCCCAAACTTTAGGTTAAATTCCTCTCTAGAAACTTTGTTGTAATACTCATACTTGGTTTTTGTGTCAGGATAATTTTGTAGAAACATTGAATACATGATTTTCACTGTCAGATCTGAACTGAGGTAATGATGTCTAGAAGAGTAGTGAGACAATTTCACTGGACACGAAGCAATGTGTTCATGTATGCGTGTTTTTTCTGTAGCCGATATGGTATTAGCACTGACTTGTTTTCCTTTTTTGTCTTTCGGAGTCGTACCAGATAGCAACAACTGCTGAAGCCGTAGAAGTCTTTTGTTACTGATAGAATGGAAGCTTAAAAATGCCTTTTTGCAAACTTTGTTTCTTTGGCTATTTACAATAATGTAATAATTAAACGTGGAATTACGCACATATTCTTCCCTAGGCTGAGCTAGTGAGCGACGTTGTTTAACAGGTTTGAAATGCATAAGTCCTTGCAAGTATAGATCTTACCCATCTTTAGTGGATAAGTTATAAAACTTTGTAAATACCTCCATCTGCTGCTCCTCAGAAATATTTTTAAAGCATTTTAATTTGCAATTACATGCAGTCCCAATAGATTTAGCATGCACAACACCCTTATAGTTTGTGTACTCAGTACCTTTCACCCTACAAAAAAATAATACATTTCAAATAAAATACGTAATAACTTCATTTATAACTTACCGGCTTTTTTTAATAACGTTCCTTTTATATTCATCACTATTAACTACACCTTTTTTTCTCTGTTCATCGCTTAACACTTCCATGGTTGCCATATTACAATATGACTAATCAAAATGTCAAAACTACTAACCAAATAAAATCAGCTGTACAAAACATGTTTTGTGATCAGCTGTAAACCCTAAACAAAACACTATCCATAGCGCCACCTGTAACTTGATAAATGTATACTGTCACTGACTTGTATCCTTTCTGCATTCAATACCAATAAAGCAAGTTAATTTTTTCACATATCGGTTGATGTATAATGTACCCTTTATGCATCCATTGATAAATAATATTTTGATATGCCAGTTTCCGCATTAAACTCAATACGGCCGAAAATATGACTGGTACCCTTTCTGCAATCAGCGATTCAATTATCCTACTTAAAATTGTTTCTATCCGTCACAAAAAAGACAATGTTTGTTACGGTTTGTCTAAAACAGTTTTTCTTTAAAGAATATCAACTTCGTAAGTCGTGATGCCCTCCAATTCTATATAAACCTGTTATGGTCTATTTCTGACCATCCTATACAGTTTGCTACTATTATTATTATTTTTACAGTTACGGTCTATTCTTGGCCATTTTATGTAGTTAGCTATTATTATTTCCGTTTTTTCGACGACTCTATCTACAGGTAGTTGTCGCGGATTTTGAAAAAACTCGAGAGAAAATAAAAATTCTTAAATTAAAAACGTTAATTTTTAAAGGTGAAACTTGGATAAAATAATATTTCTGGTTAGTTAGTGAAAATACTTGCCTTTCTATTTGGGATTTCTTTGAACTCGCCATAATACGAAGTGAGATTTAGATTAGTTAGTACTCATTTCACTTTGTACCATTCAATTGGGATTTAAAATATTCAAAAGCTTTTACGATTCATTCAGCCGACCATCTGGGTAGGTATTTTCCTTATGGTAAGCAATTCCTTTAGTTTTAGCTGTTTTTCCACTACTTTTTTTGCGCCGAACTGTTTTCTACGCTGATTTGTTTTTCGCTTCTTGGTTTCTATATTTTTTTCTTTAAATTTGCTTTAATCCTTACGTATCTTGGTTGAAATTGAAAGGTCACATGTCTGCATCATTGGATATCTATATTCATCGAAAAGATCAAATGGTGATGATCTGATGATACTTTCTTTAATACTTGAATGACTATTCAAAAAACGTCTTTACCACATTCTTTGAAATGCTGCACGTAAATAACTTCAACCCAATTAGTTGAAAATCTAGAAAAGCTGTAATTAGTTCATTCCTAATTTAATACTGTTGTAAGACATTACTATCGTAATTTCATTTGTAGAAGTAAATCGTTTACTTTTATTTATTGAAAAACTACATTTTTTCTAAATATAACGAATTGCGAGCAGTATACGCTATAAGTTTGTATTACCTTCTCGTAGCATCAAATTTCCACGAACTAATTATCTTGGAAAATTGAACATTGAAAATAAATATTTATTTCGAGCTTACTTTAGACAAAATTCAGATTACGGCTTATTTACAATTTGGAAGTCTGTTTAATATTTTTTTTCTTTGACACTTTCAGAGACGTTTTAATAGAAAATTAATTGAAATACCAATTTGATAAAGTTTTTGCCGGAATTACAATTGATTTCAATCAAAAAACTATAATCAATTTTTTTGCTAAAAATACTTTTTGAGTTATTACTATTGTTGAGCGCTAATCAAGATTAGTTTGATAAAAACAATTTCCCCTGTTGTCTTATTTATTTAACCGTTGTTCAATAAATCGTTGTATTGAATCTACATATGTAGGTTTATTTAAGTCTGCCACTAATTGAGTTACTAGCCAGCTTAAAAATGATCGTATCGTTGGGTGGCCCTACAAGGAGGTATTAACTATTCGAAACCTGGCGCCCTGATAAAATAATTTAAGTTTTTTAGTAGCCATTACTGAAACTACTACCCATAACTAAAGGAAATCTAACTTCCGCATTGATTAGAGCTACTCCATTACATATTGGTTCAGAGTCTGATAAGTTTCAATTACTAGCAAAGCATTGAAACAGAAAAATTTTTAGAAAAAACTGAACTATTGCATCGTAAGGAAAATCAAGTAGTCTTAATAAGAACAAGAACACAAACTGAATAACTACCACGAAAATAATTTTTCGAAAAAACGCAAAAACACGTTGATCTGTATTGGAAGAGAGACATTTTTTGAGTATAATTAGAACTCTAAGCTTCAACACCTTAGGGGGGGGGTCGTCAACCCTTCAAAGATTTCTAATGGGAAAGCACATCATTAGAAAGGCCTTTCAGTTTTCTACATTGTCCTGTTTGAGTTTTTAAATTCCATGTATTTGCTTGGAAGATACAGGGTGACATCAAATTAAAGTGATATTTGCTCTCATTTTGTTCAATTTGACAATTACAAACTGTTAAAATGTGTCTAAAAAAATAACGTAACATAAATTAACGCAATAAATGTTCAGAATTTTGACCACCAAGTCTCATACAATGATAGAGATTATATTCGAAACGTTGTCGCACATCCTGGAGCATTTGTAGAGTTATTTCTTGGCATTCGTTGACAATACGTTGGCATAATAAATCTTCTAATAAAGCTGGTTGGGTCGCATAAATTTTACTTTTTAAATGATCCAGTAAAAAGAAGTCTAGCGACCGAGGACGCCATTTAATCGCGTCTTTCTTTCCAATCTAACGACCTGGGAAAGTTCGATACAAATACTCACAAACGGGAAGTGCAAAATGCTGGAATATCAATTGATTCTCCAGGTAACGCTTGTCATTTTCAATGATTTCAGTTAGTACTGGACCAATTAGATTCTGCAACAATTCCAAATAGATATCTGCGGTCAGATTTCCAGCTAGAAAAAAAGAACCAGAAATGCCTGTACAAACATTTAACTTTTCTGATTGTTGGATACAAAGTTGTCAAAATAAATGAGAACAAATGTCAAACGTAGAAATTTAAAGATTATAAAGCCTTAAAAGAGGTAATATGGAAAATTGAAAGGCCTTTCTAATGATGTCCTACTTGAACCTCCTTCTAATCAGAAATTTTCGAGGGCTTGACGCCATCCCCCTAGAGCAGTGTTTCCCAAGCTCACATACCTATGAAAGTTCGCGAGCTTTATAAAGGGTGTTTACAAAAATAATATTGTAATGGCGGAATTTTAAATCCTAAAAATCGCAGCAGACAATAATCTGTAACGCGACAAGACGTTACGCTGCTGACGATATTCTCTTACGATCCAGCAACTTTTACTTTGGTCAATCGAGCAAACCGAATTGGATTCTACGTTAAAAAGTGCCTGAACAATGCTAAAATAATTTTGTTCTAGCTTCAAAGATAAAGGAGTTACAACAAATTGAAGAAATCGGCTGTTTTTCACTTTTTCTCTCTACGGAAAAAGCAAAAAAACAGTGGACCACACTGTACATAAATATTAGTAGTGTAAACCAGTTTAGTAATTTTTTCTTGTGTAAATAAATTACAACAAAGACACAAACTTTACAAATCGCACGTGCGCACGTCGAACGAGAAAGTAAATAATTATTATTCCATAAATTTATGATGGATCGTTGGTTAAAAACGAGTAGTTTTGTCAGTCTGGCCAAAAGCTGGACAAGCAATCAATTGCTTCTTTTACTACAGTCCCTGATTTGGAACCAACACAAGGTGGCAATATTAAAAGTTGTAGAGAGCTACCATCTCGTCAGACAAAGTAATGAAATAATAAGCGAACAGAGTGAAAAAAAGGAAAGAAACGAAAATATGTCAGTGACTATTTACAAATGGGATTTTATTTTACCGGAGAGGTATGTAGATATGTCAAAAAATGCTTTTGTTTCTATCCGTATCTAATAAAATACAATTAAATGACATCAACATTGCATACTTTGCATATTTTCATATATTATTGTTCATATATTCTAGTTAAGAGTATATCGATGCATAATTTCTTCAATTTTCTAGTGAAAAATGTAAAACATTGGTAAATAAATTGAGTTCAAAACGAGAAAAAAGAAAATAAAATCTGAAAACTCTCCAAATACTCCAACAAGTTTTACTTCTCTTTAAAAGTTCTAAGAACTATTGGCTCTATAACTGTAGTTTAAGACTTTGTTGGCTATGCCTTCAAGCAATTGCAGTTTAAAGGGGATCACAACACAAAAAAGACGTTTGTCTCAAATTCGGTGTAATTTTTCGGAAGTTTATCTCATACGATAAGGAAATTATGAGTAAAAATATTGAGATATGTGTGACAACGTCACTGTGCAGACCGGCAGTAACAGACGCTTGAGTTTTACATATATTGCATTCACATTTGCTGGTTTTTTACAAGCAGTTTTTAGATTACGTTTTAAACTTAATTTAAAAGTGCCTGCTTGTAGTGTGTATAGTTGTAGAAATAGCTCAAAGAGTAAAAACAATTGAGAAAGGTAAATATTTTTTCGTAAGTTTCCAAACAGGAATCATTGTTCAATGTCGCAGTATTTTTTTTTAACATTAAATATTTAATTTATTGTATTTTAGTATTCCGAGTACCCCTATGCATCTTTTGTACTTTTGTTTAGATATTTTATAGCATAAATTAATTACCAACGCTAAATAAAAGTTTTTAATTTATATTTGCATTCAACATTCTGCATATTTTGTTGCATTTTTTGAACAATTTAATGTATATTTTTAAAGATCCAGCTCATAATCCGTGCCTTGGTAAAGTTCTGGCTAACAGCAGTTTAAAACCATCATTTCTTCGTAGACATCTCGAAACAAGACATCCAGCTCACAAGGATAAACCTGTTGAGTATTTTAAAAGAAAATTGGCAAGTAATTAAAAAGTGTAGTGTTTTTTCTTTTCTGCCGGCTATAAATGATGATAGTAAAATGGCTCTCGAGGCATCATTTCGAGTTAGTTACAGAATTGCAAGATCTGGGCAAGCACATATGGCAGAAAATTTGACTGGACTGTGTGCTAAGGACATCACGAAGTGTATACTTGAAGAAAAAGCGACAAAGAAAATTGACCTGGTTCCATTATCAAACAACATAGTGTCGCGGAGAATTAATGATTTAGCAAATGATGTGGAAAGTGAACTTTTAAAAAGAATAAAATTGAATTATTTTGCTATTCAACTTGACGAGTCGACCGATGCGATGTAGCAAACGCTGCAATATTGCTTGTCTATGTTAGATATATTTTTAAGATGCATTATCTGCAAAACCACTGAAAACCTATAAGATAGATGGTGCAAAATCAATGACCGGAACATTTTCTGATCTTGTGGTGCGGGTAAGGAAAATCAGCAAGAATATCGAATGGACTCATTGCTGTATTCACAGACAAGCACTGGCATGTTAGAGTATATTTTATAAAATTGCATTCTACAAAATCTCGTCTATTCCGTGAGCTTTGTGAGGACTTTGAAAGCCTTCACGGTTCTTTACTACTTCATACAGAAGTTAGATGGCTTTCTTGTGGCAAAGTTTTGGCTCTCTTGTTTGAATTAAAGTCTGAGGTTCAAGCAGTTTTTTCTTGATCATCCATTTCAAATGTCGTTATGTATCTCCGACATTCTTTGGCTGCAAAAACTTGCATACTTAGCCGACATTTTTTCTAAGTTAAATGATCTAAATCTGTCTATACAAGGCCCATGTGTCTATCTTTTCGACTAGACTTCCGCATACCCGCCTACCACGGATCAGGTCAGTTGAGGTGTGATATTGTCGATTTATCGAGAAGGTCACGGGGGTACTGAGTATAGGTGCTGGAGAAGCCCCGTTCTAAAGTTATGTGCATTTAGGTTACAGGTTAGGTTAGAGATTAAGTTAGAGGTTAGGTTAGAGGTTAGTTTAGGTTAGGTCATGTCACAGAACTGCATGTCAAATTTTCGTACCAGTTCCGGCACCTAGACCGATCTCCGTGACCCTCTCGACAAGCCTGACAATATGACAGCACAACTGACCTAATCCGTGGTGGGCGGGGAATACAGAAGTGGTGGAACCGGTGTTTTACAAAAATGCTTATAACTTTTGAACGGCGCTTTTTTGGCACTTAAACTCAGTACCATCGCCGTGACCCTCTCGACAAACTTGACAATCTGACACCTCAACTGACCTGATTCGTGATAGGCGGGTATACGAAAGTCGTACCCCATTTTCAATGTACATGATAGAATAGAAGCCATGCTAAAGAAGTTCAACTTTTGGATTCAATGTCTGCAAATGAATGAGTACGAATGTTTTGGTTCTCTCAACACCATTTTATCAGAAAATGAAATTCAACTTAACGAAAATATCAAATGGGATATTACTGAACATTTCAAACTTCACTTAACTTTCAAAGACTATTTTGTTAATAAACCTATTATTTCTGGATCAAACAACTGGATACGTAATTTGTTTCAAGGCCAAGTAAACACAGGTGTGACATTAATGTAACAGGTACATACCAACGAAAGAACGAGCACTACATCTCTCGATTACATCTTATCGATGTAGCTGGTACGTCAATACTATGACATCGCGAAGGAGTACTCAAGTTACATCGCCAGCGCGTAATTTCAATCACGTCAGGTAGATGTCAGGTATAAAGTGTAGCTGGGACATCAAAACTACGACATCGCAAAGGATTACTCAAACTACGTCGGCAGCGCGTAATTTGGAATACATCAGGTAGATGACAATGCTATGACATTGCAAAGGCATAATTGCAATCACATCTGGTAGATGTAGGGTAGGGTATACGCTGTATATGTTACATACTTCTGCATATACTTATATGATAAATGTTAATGACGTAACCATAATGCTCGTTTTACATACACTTGATTTATAGAAGATCTTAACTATTTAGAACGAACACTGGTCGCCCAACTGACGTTACGTTTTGAAATTTTTATGGGCTAATTCTTGGTAAATAATCTTCTTATACATGTCTGAAATAATTATATTTTTATATTCTACATCCAATTTTTTCATAATGACGTTTCTTATAAGGTTACAATTTCATAAGAAAATTATACTGACATCTGTTAAAATTTATCGTACAATATAATCTCAGACATGTCTAAAATTCCATAGCAACCGCGATCCAGACTTTTTTAAGTTTTTTTCTTCAGGAATACTCACTTACAAAAATACTAATCTAAAGTCATTTTTAATTTTTGCAGTTAAATCTCTTATGCATTTTCCTACATGTTTAAGGCATAAAATAATATAGATGATATTAAAATAGTGTTGAAGTCTAACATAAATTAAGTCTTAAAATATACAGTGATAAACAAAATTAACATAAAAATAACTTCTTATTTCCATAATTTTTTGGGCAATTTCGATCTTTAGAATTTTACTTGATTTAGCTGTCTGGACAAAAACCACAGTAATAATTATGTAACTATACTATTTTCTATATAAAAATCACACAGTAAAGTGGATCTTTTACAGATTGTGCCCCGCACAAAAGCGCCTGACCAGGTAGGGACCATTCCAAGATGATAAATAATAATAAATTTTTATACAATGCACTTATTCTAAAGTGAAACTTTACTACATATATTGGACGACTTATAAACAAGCAGTAAAGCGGTAAAAATCACTATTTCTTTATTTAAAGGCAGGTATGAAAAAAATAATAGTGAATAATATCCCGTTATTTTAAAGTTTTCCTGATTCACCTGTCAATGTGAAAGGGGTTTCAAACAAAATTTATGACTTCCTTCTTAGACGTTTTTAGGAAAATGTTGTGTTTACTTTACAAATGAGAAAGAGAGGGGCATGGTCCTTTCTAAGAATGTAATAAAAGTATTTAGCTCGTCTGCATTTAAACAGTAAATTCTTCAAAGAACACTACTGATTTGGTTCCCCTGCTTTCGTTCGGTTCGAGTAAATTCATTCCACAGTGTTCTGCAGTTTTTGTGCAAATTTGTCTGGTTTAGTATCGTTAATAGGTAAGTTTAAATTAGTAATATGTAGTATTTGTACTGATTCTTGTATTTTTAAGGATAACAATTTACTGTAAGCGAAATGTCTAAAAGAATAAAGTAAAAACCTTTTAGTACTTTATCAACTAGACAAAAGTACCGTAGATTAGAGCAGTACAAAAATATTATGAAAGCGAAACATAAATTACAATTATTCAATAATAAAAATGACAACCATAATAAAACCTTTGACAAAATTGAAAATAATACTACTATGAAAGAAATAATAGCATCAATGACAATAATAGCAACACAAGTAGTTTTAGCGACACTAAAATTTTAAATTCTGATACTACGATTAAACAATCAATCAAAGATCAGAGGTAGAGCAAATGCTGCCAATAGATACAAAAGAAAGTTTTGGAGAATTAGAAAATTAAATAAAGAACATGCGGATTTGTTTGTTACACATAATTATTTTTGTTCATTCGTTTTCTTTTTTTTTCTAAAAACTTTTTTATGTAAGATCGGTGGAGTTGGCTATAAAGGCAAGATCTCC
>VTPC01005209.1:50431-74386 GCA_011009095.1 Ignelater luminosus
CTTCATGTGTCTAATTTATAGTAAAACGTATAGTAAAAACAATCTTGCTAACATTTCTGAATGATAAACTAGTTTTTTGTAATTGTTGTTTTGCAAATTCTTTGAACTCATTTCATTGTTATTTTATTGTAGCGACATTTAATATTTGTTATTATTTAGCATGTGAAACTTGTATAAAAAGAAAACCCGTGATATCCAACTAACTTAATTATCTTAATTGTAGTTAAACTCTTGAAGGTTCCAAAAAACTGCTCTGGGCAATGTCAGAATTTTCCCTTTTTGACTCGATGCCAAAATAGAAGCCCTACATTACACTTTTATTCTGTGTAAATGCCAAGTTTATACGATTTACGTGCATGCCGCAATTTAACTTTTTATTTCTTTGTTAGATAAAATAGTTTACTGATTGATACCTAAATAAATAAGTTGTTCTTCTTTTTCGTTTATTGAGTATTGATTTCAGAAGCGGATTTAGGTTTAATTGCACCCTAGGCCTATTTTGATATGGCGCCCTTTTTGTTTTTTAAAGATGTACATAAAATATACAGGGTGTCCTGTAAATGCCAATAAAGCTTCAGGTAAACATCTTCTATAAGTGATTATTGCAAATCTGCAGAAAGAAAGTTTCTCCTCAGCTTAGTTTTCTTGTGCAAGTGGTCAGACATTAACATCTTTAAAGTTAAATAAACAGAAACCGAAAAATCGAATCCAAATGAAGCCATTACAAATTCAATAAATAAATCTGCTGAAACGACAATTACCTTTGATAAAGCACAGAACTGTTATATTTCTCTTTTTGAAGATGCCGTTAAAAATTGAATACTTACCAAAAAATAGATATGACAAACATGCAAGTCTTTGGTGTACTGATAAATCCGATGAAATTAGCTGCCAGCAATTCTTTCATGTTTTGAAAATGTTATGGTCAGTAGCGGCTCGTGAGGGAGGGCTCAGGGGCGCCGCTCCCCCGAGGAATTTTCCAAAAGCAAGTGAACATATAACAGTATTTATTATTGTTATAAAATTGACGCATATTAATACTTTTAGTATTAAATCTGTACATAAAAAATAAAAAGTGCAAAATATAGCAAAATATATTTTTGCATGCTAATCCGGATCGTCGTTTGGGCTGAGAATTTGCAGCCCCGCCGATCGCTTGAG
The DNA here is from genome assembly GCA_011009095.1 of Ignelater luminosus. Classification (NCBI taxonomy): domain Eukaryota; kingdom Metazoa; phylum Arthropoda; class Insecta; order Coleoptera; family Elateridae; genus Ignelater; species Ignelater luminosus. Next base: position 51,593 of record VTPC01005209.1, read on the forward strand.
CACGTGACGTTTATACGTGTCGTTAGTATGGGAACGAGTGGTTACACACGGCCGACTAACTCGCTTTAACTTAAGATGTTTAGGGCTGGCTAGGGGCTCAGATCCTTCAGTCCCCACATACAAGGTGCGATGCTTAGTTATTTATATTATGTATTGAAGCGTTAAATTACAAAAGTTTTTGAATTATTTCAGTTGCTATTGCATTCACCATTTATATTAAAAATTTAAAATGAAAGTGAGTAACATAAAAACTCGAATCCCGCGCTGCATTTTCTAGGAAATTTGATAAAACTGTTTATGACAAAGTTTTGTGGTTGTGCGGTTGTGAAAAAAAAACTCATTTTTTTGTTTCGTATGTTTAATATTTGGTGGAGGAGATGATAATTGGACAAAAGAAGGGGTGTGTGATTTAAAACATTTACACAATAAGATAAGAAAGCATGAAAATTCCGTAAAACATAAAAACAATTTAGTAAACTTTTTACTTTTGGGTACAAATGATATTGCTTTAAGCATAAGTACGGCTTACGCAAATCAAATACGCGATCATAATGCTTTGGTACTAAAAACTCGTAAAGCGCTCCAAAAAATAATTGATATTTTGAAATTATGAGGAAAATGCAACTTACCACTACGGGGTCTTGACGAAACTGAAAGTTCGACAAATAGAGGAGTATTCTTAGAATTATTAGATTTTGCAAAGATATCAATCCGGCCTTAAATAGTTATGCATGTTACAAGTATGTAGAGAACACATTTTAAATGAAATAAAAGAAAGCTTATTTGTTGCCGTTATGGCATACGATACTACTGTATCTACTCAAACCCAGATTGTATTAGTATTGCGTTATGAGTTAAATGGTAAAATTTGTGAGCGTTTTTGGACATTTTCAAATCCCGAACGACAAGATGTAGAAGGTTTGTCTAAGTGTTAAGTAAGTGTTTCCCAAAACAAATACAGTCTTTTAGAATGCTTTGAAAATATCCAGTCGGGAGAGCCAAAAAAGTACAATGCAGATACTACCCGTCAAGTTGCTGGTTTTGTTAAATGGTTAAATGACGACTCGTTTAATATCTGGTTAGATTTTTTTTTTAGTAAAATAATGCCTCATGTGGAAATTTTATACAATCAGTTACAAAAAACTGAAACAAACATTGTGAAAATTAAGGAAGCTTTACATAATTTTGAAAAAGTAGTAACAGAAATTAGAAATAATTTACCGGCTCTTGAAACAGAAAGTCTAGAAATGGACTTGACCGAAGCATCTTCTAAAAGGCGACGTGTGGCAATACAAGAAAATTTGAATGTGTCAGCCAGAGAAATGTGTGTATCACATTTTTCAAATAACAGATAGATTTAGTTTTAGTAGTCATTTATGCGAAGCAAAATTTTTCAGCTAAACAAATTTGCTGAATACAAAAAGCAGCTACCTCTACCAGATATTGAGGAATTCTGCAAAGCATTCCCAATGGTCGATCAACATAATTTAAAAACCGAATTTGGCATTTTTTATTCGAGACCCGAAATTATAGGAAACGATAACTTATCGGGATGTTTAAATATTTTAAAATTTCTTATTTCCTTTGGATTGGACTCAACAGCTTTTAAAAACGTAGCAAAAGTTCTTAAGATTTTAATTACTATGCCGATGACAACATCTGAAACCGAGAGATGTTTTTCCACATTAAAACTAATTAAAACATTTTTAAGAAACAGAATGGGAGAAGAAAGACTGTCTATAGAAAAACAATTAGTGAAAGATATTCCAGACTTTAACAAAAAAGTGATTGGGCGTTTTTGTGCAAACAAAAATAGAAGAATGGAATTCCACTTCAAGTAGGTGATACACTCATTTTTGTAATATAAATATTTTGTATAAGTTTGCTGATGATTCTGGTTTAACATAATTGTAGGTTTATGACTAGTACAGAGCAATAAAAAAAGGTACATTATTTATAAAAGGGTGCGCCCTCCCGCCTATGTATGTCACGAGCCGCCACTGGTTATGGTACATTATCACTGAAATAAAATTGATAAATCTTTGATTTCTTGGGAGACTTGGGGTCCTGTATTTGAATAATTCTGTATTTGCCTGCAGCAGCGTTGCCAGGTTTAAATTTCTTTTTTTGGTTCGTGTGACAAATCTAAGTACGTTGGAACATTCGTGTTTTCAATTCTGGCATCTTAAGAGGTTGAGGAAAGCTGCTATCTAAAGCTTTATTGGCATTTACGGGACACCCTATATAATAATAAAAATATAAAAACCAATTGTTATGGCAAAAGACAAATAGTTGAGAAAAATCTATTCAATTATTTTTATATTTTTATAATTCCCGAAATTTTCAATTGCTCAATTAAATTTTTTTTTATTTCAATAATTAGGTACAACCATGTTAAGGTAAATATAATTCTCTGGTGGAAAAAACAATATTCTTGAAGCATTTCTAAAATTTATTTTATAGTCACTGGGAAACTCCATGAATTTTGGAGTTTTATTGTCTCTCAAATTGTGTCTTCTCTCAGATTTTGCCGCACCCCAAATTTTGGCGCCCCTCAAATCTTGTCGTCCTAGGCCCGGGCCTAAATCCATCACTAACTGATTTATTAATTATGGAATCTAATGACGTGTATTACAATGGTTTCTATTAATCTTAGATTCTTTTATGCATAATATCTCATTTGGGAACCCAGAAACCAGAACAGAACAAGCTAAAGTAGGCTTATTCATTTGTAGCGCAATCCAAGATTTGGTTTAATAAAATGAACCGTAATGCTAAGAAAACTATGATTAACTAGAATACTAGATGAAAATAAGACTTTGTGGTTGATAAAAGACATTGTAACCTCTAAAAAGTGCACTACAAATACCGCGGATTCATATTTAAAAAAATAAATCAAGAACGTCATACTTTCGTAACCGACGATTTTGCTAATAATGTTAAAAAATGTAAAAGAAGAAAATCAATTAAAAACTCAAAAATTTTATTAAAATATAATTTCTATAAGAATATGAACAATTTATTGTGTAACAGTATTAAAGTTGAGACTTGCTCCAAAGCTTTCGTAGATTTACAGTAACTTCACTATAAAAACGGTATTGTTAAACTTAATCATAAACTTATGGTTAACAAAAATATGATTACTGTAACAATACTTTGTGTTCAAAATAGCCATAACCATTTGAACTCCCTTGTTAAAATGACAATTTAATTTTAGCTAAACATCTTTTAGTTATTGTAACAATAATGATTAGCTGTAATTGACGAACAACTATAATCTGTGTCGAGATAACAATACAAGGTGTAGTTAATATACAATTTATAATACAATACGTTCTTATTTTTTGGCGTTCCTAGTAGATGGCGCCTTAGTATTTTCATGCTGTCAAATGTTATATTTGATTTGTATATAATCAGTAGAGATCGGATTTTATGCAAAATGTATATTCTCTAATATGTGCATATTTACAAGTTTCTGTGCTAATGTGTAAGAATTACATAATTTAAAGGCAATTTAACCTAATTATTATTTGCATATATTGCATATATTGAACTTTTTTTGCATATTTAAGAACAAAATGCACATTTATGCATTTTTCAGGAATTTTAGTAGGTATTTAGATTTATTATTAAAATTCTCAAAATCCAATTGTTACTTTAAATAAAATCTTAAGTAAATATTTTTCTAAAGTGTATTCAAGTTGCGGTAAAGTATTAAGAAAAATTATACAGGGTGGTCATTTTAAAACTTCCCACCATGAATAACTCTTTAATTAGTAAAATTATCAAAAATCGCTAAAACGCTTCGAGTTTGTTTTGAAGGGAGACATTTAATAAACTACTCTAGTCAGTTGGGAAACTTTTACCCTCCCCCCCAGCCACCCCCTCCACAGGATTTTAAACGGTACTACCCCATGTGTGATATATCATTTCAAAGGGTATAAAGTCCTCAATCTTTTACATTAAAGAAAATTAAGATCGGCTTAGCCGTTCGTGAACTAGAGCCAAAAACGTATTAAATTTAATCAATACCTATCTGTCTCTAGTTCACGAACGGCTGGGCTGATTTTAATTTTCTTTGATGTAAAAGATTAAAGATTTTATACCCTTTAAAATGATATATTACACATGGGGTAGTGCCATTTAAAATTTTGAGGAGGGTGAAAGTTTCCCAACTGACTAGAGTAGGTTATTAAATGTCCCCCTTCAAAACAAACTCGAAGCGTTTCAGCGATTTTTGATAATTTTACTAATTAAAGAGTTATTCAAGGTGGGAAGTTTTAAAATGATCACCCTGTATATATTTTTATTATACACTGTCCGATGTTCGAAGCAGTCCCTTTATTGTATTCTATAGAAAGGGCGGTCGTATTGCTGTAAAATTCTCTGTAACTAATAAAAGGTTACTAGACTGGTGTTTTACATTTCGGGGAAAAACCATAAATATACATTTCCTTTCCTTTCAAATATCAACATCCAAATACACCACTATCCCCACAACTAATAATAACTAGATGGGGTACATGAATCAAGGCTGCGATTTTTCACGCGAACAACTTTGACAGTTTAAAAACCATTGTTCTTCAATTGGCAAATAATAGCATTGCTATATAGAAATGCAAAAAGCTGCTGCAATTTTCGAAATTTGGCATTCATTAAATGCAATTACAGTTTCAAAATTAGAAGCACAGGATAAGCCACTTTTAGAATTCACCGATCTAATAAAGAATTTTGGAGAAGATTGAATCAAAGTACGAAGTCAAGTAGGTGCTGCTATACTGCACAAGTTTGATTATGAATCTACAAAAAATAAGGGGTACCTAACATTAAGTAAGGTTGCAGAAGTTCTTCAAGGAAAGATTGTAGATTGAGGCATAAATCCCACATTAATAGCCAAGCTGAAGAATGTTCCAATTACATCGGTAGATGTAGAAAGAAGCTTTTCGATTTTTAAATATATGTTTATAGACAAGAGGCACCGATTTTTATTAGAAAATTTTGCAAAATAGTAATTAATTGTTTGAGAAATGTGAAGTAACCAATATTATTTTAATGTATTTTTAAGTTAAGTTAATTATGAAAAATATCAAATTTATTGTAAGATATACATAGGAAAATTATATTTTTTTAAAATTAAAGGTACATGTCTTATTATTACTACTTTTAAAGCTTATCACACTTAAAATGATTTGCTGCATATATTCTTATTTCGTCTACATATTTTATAAAAAATCAGTGCATATATATATATGCGCATATTTTGAATTTTGCAAGCATAGACATTTAATTTTCCTTTTTTGATGAGTCCAAACAAGGATGAAACGATCATCTGGAGATATTTTTATTATTGTATATTTATTTATATTATATGTACATATAATATAAATGTATTATATAATATATAATATTTATATAAAATTTATTTGGGAGGAGACATCATGAATATTGTCTTTTAAACCAATTCTAGCTTATTAATATAACATTGTCACATTGTTGCTTTTACTAGGGTTTGTGTCAACATGGTAACCATTTATTATAGTTGTCATAACAATAAGTATTTAACAATTTTTAATTTGTGTAGTTAACAATATATTTGGTTGTGCCTATATCAATCATACAGTATAGTCAATTTAACCATATTTTGTGTTAGGGTGACGATACTTTTTTTACAGTGTTATTATCGACAATGACCACAATGATTGACATTCACTTTATAAATAACTCTAGCACAGTTTCATCAGACGTTCAATGCACTTGAACAGGACAATGTTTCATTCTAACTATTTCAATTTGCAGCAATGAATGTTATATATTCTTGTAATATCTTTAAGTGATACGCTGTGAATCTTTTTTTTATATGCACTTAAATGTATTTAAAATAATTAAATTTAAACTTCATAGATTCTAAACTTCTTAACAATAATGAATTATAATACCTGAAAGTTTTGCAACTTACTGACAAATAGTCTGGTAGGAACGATTTTCTATACTATTGTTACCACTAGAGAGCGGATTCTTAGGATAATAATATGTCAGAAATAGGATCCTAAAATAGGAAATATAGAAAAAGATATAGGACAGAAATCCTAAATCAGAATACTAAAAATCTCACCGTTTGAATTTTTATTTAGTAATAGATGTATGTACATACATACATTTCTAAATTTGGTTTCTATGTGACAGAAAAGCATTACATACAAGATACTGCTCCAAATTTTCAGGGGTAAAATTTGCATGCTTCTCTATTAAAATTGGTTTGAACCACGAAAAGCTGAGCTCAACATCACATGATGTAACAGGTGTATATTTGTAACTTAGAAAATTTTGTATTAAACTTTGGGTATCAACACTTTTTTCAGATATTTTTTTTATATCCAGACATCTCCATAATCCGGATTTTTTGTTGTAACTTTTAAGAGTTTTTCATACGCTAATTTCCTAACATTACCTGGGCACCCTTTTAGAGACGTTTCTACTGCTTAGATTATGGTCATTGAATCTGTAAGAGGTAATCCAACTTTCTCTAGTTTTCTTATGCTTGAAACTAGAATTTTAGAATAATCTTTTATGTAAACGGGATTGTTTTCTTATATTTGTTTGATTTAAGTAACCCTGCGCAATGAGGTCTAAGCATTATTAAGGTTAGGACGCATGGAAATGGCTCAAGTACCCACACAGCTTACATTGAGATGCGAACGAAGTTCAAGTTATTGCATCTCAACTGAGGGAATACATAAAAGGAAAAGAATATCCTAAAATAGGAAGCTAAAATACAGTACTTAGGATTAACATTCGTAATTTAGGAATTTAGGAAAAATGAAAGGGTGCCAAATGATTTACTTTTTCTAGAAATGAGTTTATAACTCGGTTTTCGTTCACGCCCTAAATAATTAATAAAAAGGATCTTTCCTAAAAATCCGCTCTTTAGTTATCACTTTTGTCGAATTCCAAGTGTGTGTATCAAGGTACTTTCGATTAATATTTTGAAAAAGAATTTAAAAATTATATTTATTCGTGCACATTACAATTCTGCAGTTTACAAAAATTTTGTGCCATGCAGGTTACAGAAAATAAATTAAACATTGCTTAGGGAGAGAATTATTTATTTATTTCTTTATCAGATTATTTAGAAGGTGTAACCCTATGAGTAAAATATATCATTTGCTTACATGACTATCTCGAAATAAAAAGTGCCCAGCCGTTACTGCTTTATACAGATAAAGTTTTAAATTACTGAAACACTTCAAATAATAAATTAAGATTTTTTACTTATGAAGGACATTATAACACGAAAACCCCAGCAGTATTTCTTCCAAGTTATATTTGTTTTCCTTTTTTCCTTTTTTCTGAATATTCCTCTCTAACCGACCTTACCCTAAAATTTTCACGAGCTCGGAAATAACACATCAACAAGAAATGTAAGTAATAAATTTAAAAGAGCACGTGTCTTACTTATCGGCTCTATTAATGTTGACATTTTTATGTATATCTTTCAGCGATTTTCAACTCCGTTTTAAGTCCGACCTTTAAAAAAAATATTCATTCCATTTAAGGATTTGCAGTTAATTCTACATGAAACTCCAATATCCTTGAGTAGTAAAAGAAATGGCGTTGAAAAAATCATGAGTTATGGGTAAATATAGGTCAAATCATTACGTATTAAATATAAATTCTCAACGCTTCGAGGTGCACAATTATTTAGTTTTTAATTTGAAATTAAATTCGTTCTAACAAAGCTGTAATAATTTGTTCCTTTTGTACACTTTTCAATATAAATCAAGCAAATTAATCTGTAGTAGAATATACGGAAGTCAAGATCCTTCAGTCAACATTTATTATTAGAGTTCATTATAAGATTATACTAACATTAAATTAATTCTGACGGTGCGCGGTGATTCAAAAAAATTATGAACGATTTTATAACAATAATATGATAGTCAGGATTATTTTAGTTGAGTTTCGGCCATTATTGCTTAGCAAATTAAACTCGAAGAACTTGAAAAGTTTTCGGTTATAACAAAAAAAGCAAACCAAGTTTTTGTTAAACAAATGAGCGCATAAATCAAGAAGATTTAAATAAAAATTAAATAATAAATTCTCTTGCATGATAACTACGAGTTTTGCAAATAATTAAAGTTCTAGCGCTTCTATGCTAATGGCATTTGCGTTTTAAAAATTATTATTATTACGTTACTCTGTCAGTTTACAGGCACGGTTTTTATAAAGAGTACATTTTCAGAACTATTAGCTGGTAATATAATAAAGAAAGTGTTGAAACGTTTTAGTTTGTCTAAAATAAATATTTTTGTATAAAAGACGTGTTCTTGGTTTTAATTACAAATTCATAATGTTACAATAAATAACGACGTTCTAGCATTTTTTCTGTTAGTTTACAAGAAACAAGATATTGTCAATAAACTACAGAAATTTAAAAAGATCAAAACAAAATAAATCTAAAATCTTCTGGCTTTGTCAAACTAGACTTGGTGGAGTTCCTTACACACTTTTGATTCATAGTAATCGATAAAAGAAAGTCCAAAGAAAGTTCGATCTGGAGATCTTGATAGTGAATATTGAAAAATATGAACTAAATTCAACGTCGGTAAATCAGATCGGCTAATCCAGAAAACGTGTCGTAATAAAATGTTTTATTTCCTTCTCCTTAAATGAATTGTTTAAACTAAATCAGTTTTATCCAGAAAACAAATAACAGTAATCCGTATTTTTGAACTAGTAAGCTGTTGGTTATTTAGTATCTACGAGTATTTAGTCTAGATTCTCAGAGCTTTCAAGCTTACAAGACAATATCAGAACACATGTCTGTAAACTCGAAAATTAAAAGTCTGGCAGAAAATATTGTTTCGGGAGATTTCTGAAAACAAAAACAATCAAACTATGGTTGTGTAATTTTAAAAAATTAGGACCCTCTATCGTTATAAAGAGTATTTTCCAGTGCAGTTTTTGCTAACTGAATTTTGTCACAATGAATTCCAAACGATTTTATATCTTAATTCTCTAGTTTTCAAGATGAACATTGTAATGTTATTTTCAAATTCGCACTAAATCCGCCCCTGTCTTTCAATTTCGTTCAGGTATTTGCTTTCCTGACGCGTAATATTTAAATTATTTCATTCTATAGACGAATGTTTGTTACAATATTATTCTAAAGAATTGATAACTTTGTGGTCTCGACTTCTGGGCTCCGGTAGACGTGCCTTTTGCTATTTTCCAATATCAAATTCCTGGAATCTTAGTCGCAGAAACACAGTCTCGATTGAGTCAGGTTTAAGCTGGTAGATCTACAATGGAAATTTTCCATTGTCTCATAAGAATAATTACATTTTAACCTGTTAGGGCGTGCATCTGACTTTCGAACCCCACTCCAGTAAGCACACATTGCGCAGCAGGAGACGCAGAGAGAATAGGCAGTACGATAAGAGCTGCGTACTCGAACCAACGTACGGGCTTAATTTTCGGCGTCACCCCTACAAATCCCGAAGTGGTTACAAACCGAATTTAATTGAAGCGATTCTCTTAGTAAAAGAGAGATCGGACTCGAGAAGTTCTATTTCGTCGGGTCTTTGTCGTGTTATTCACGGAGGAAAGCCGGTTTGTTTACCGAAAAACGATGCTTTAGAAGCTTTGTTATTGTGGGAAGCGTTTTTGCTTCAATTATAGTTACGCGGGTCTTTCCGGGAAATAAAAAACTTGTAGAGGGTAGAAACGCAACAATTTTGGTTCCGTTGGTGTTACGTTAAAGGGTCTGTCAAGAACAAAAACTTCCCGCCCCATAAAGCGCCGATCTGTGTGTTACATCTTGGAAGCTCCGTGAACCGAATGGGTTAAGTAAATTTAAAGAGCGTTTGAGACTCAAAGTGGTTTTAGTTATTGTTAAAGTTTGCGTATAAATACTTGGATTTTGTTCTTGTGCTTTTTGGTTATTGTTAATAAAAGTGAGTGTTCTCTGAAATCTAAGTTTCCTTGAATATTGGTGGGATCTGGCTAGAACGTGGAATTTTGCACCGGACATCGCTTCGTTAGAAATCAGAGACCTGCATATATCATCTGGAAGAAAGAATTCATTTATCCGTAAGAAAGACCTGTTTTGTTCTGTCATTTGAGCTTTTAAAACTTCGTATTTTCTTATAGAATTATAATATTCACGATCAATATTTTTAACTAATTTGTAACAGGAACGTTCCCAGGTAATCTTAGCTGGTGTTTGTTAAATTATTGCAACATAATTAATTTAATATTTGAATTTTGATCTTTTATCTCACATTTTGAAATTTTAACGTAACAAAATTATTTCTTTTTGTTTATTGTAATAACTTGTTTTTTATTGCTATTGTCTCATTATTTGTGTATCAATTTTGTTCTCCAGTGAAGATATTAATTCATACCTTTTATTATCATTCTTTTGTAGTGTTATTTTGTTTTTTATATTCTTGTTTGTGTGTGTTTAATCTATTTTTATTATTGCTTTAATAAATGTAAAAAAGGTCGATTATTTACGTTTTGTGTTTTTTTTGTAAGTGGATCTCTGGTCCAGACAAGCAGCGTTAATTTCGTTACTTTGTTCGTTTGGCTATTAAAAAGCACGGTGGTGCTTAGTCTAAATTTCAATTAAAGGTCAGATACCTTTGTTCAAGAGAGAAGTAAATATTAAGCTGGTATTTCTTTCTTGGATCTTCTTTTTTGAAAAAGAAGGAAGTCTTCAGAGGACTTCCTTGTCAAAATTAATTAAGACAAATCACGTGTTTATACAGTTTTTTTTTTGTTCATGTTGAGTCTCAATCGTGAAACGTTAAAGCGAGTTTTAATAAAGCTTCCACGAGGTAAGTTACATACAGGATGAGGTTTTGCAAGAAGCCTATATACAGGGTGTCGGATTCACGAGTAGTCGCGTGACCGACCATCAGAACCCTTCGATCTACGACTACTGGCGCCCTCTTTTGTGAACATCTATCAGTTAATAAGAGTTTTGGAAGTTGGTGAGCTTCTCTCTGTGTGAGATTAGGTAAGTTCATTTGAGAATCCACCCCATCTGCGGCATGAGCTACGGGATTTAACATTTACCATTGGTCTGGACGGGACTTGTGCATACTTTTGAGCATTTTCCCGTTACAACATAGTTTACCGTTGATCCTGTTATAATCAGATTTCGTCAAGTTTGAGTCACCGACTTTGTACATTTATTAGAGCTTTAAAATCTTTACCTACTGAATCTCGTCCATAAGCCATACGTGAAGTTACCGTATTGATAAACTCTTCGGTTATTAACTAATTTAATCAAGATTTCCGCAATGGAAACTACTTGTTCTGGCCTTCTGGACAACCAACAGTGAAACTCGCAGCGTTGCCTAGGAATTTGTGCATCTTGTCACAATCCTGCATTTATTTTAAAGTAAACTGTGCGCAAAGCGAACAAAATTATTTGTATAGTCCCAAAAAAGTGCTAAACAGTTTGATACATTCACGGATTAACAAATACAACTGACAACGTAAGATCAGTTACAACACGAATTCCATCGTTCCCTTGGAAAGTAGAACCGATTCAAATTAGTTTAGTAATTTAGCTATAAGGAAATATTTGTATCATTCAATCAAGAATAGCCTATTGCGCATCGCGTTTAATTGTTTATCTACCGGTAAGTGCTCAACTCAAGAAGTTCTATCTTGTTAAATGATTAAAAAACATAACAAACCTAGAAAGACCTGGTAAGTTATTTAAAATAGCTCTGTTTTAAGTAATAGAATTTGTTTATTTGTAAATTATCCTCCTAAATTGCGTTTTTCTTTAGAATACCTAGTAAACTTTTCATTTATTTTGTAAATTTGCCTATTTATTTATGCGGACACGTTTGTATAGTTTACAAAACGATTTCAAGTGAATATTGCCCGTATTAACTGAACGTATCGATTTGAATACTATTCTTTCTTTTATTGTGTTGACAATATATGCTTGTTAAACTGTATTTTAGTGTTTTGATGTTTTGTATATCTTCAGATATACATCAGCTGTAAACCGCTAAGAGTTCGGCAAACTTTGAGATTGCCGAGTGGTCTGAGTCGAACATTTAGGGGGACAAAAGTCAAAGAAGTAAGTAGAATGGGTAATGGTTGGTGTATAACGGTAATTTGCGTCCCTGATTACAAATCCGTCATCAGAATTGACAAATTCAAAATGGTGGAACAAATATGGCGGACATGACAATAAAAAAATAACAAATTTTTCACATAATTGAGTGTACAGGATATATTAAGATACTTGCTTTAAAATTATAAGAGTAAAAAACATAAAATGGCGGAACATGGTGCACATAATTGCAAAACTTATTTTATTTACACAATAAAGAAACAATTGAATAATTAAATAAATGAACCAATAAAGAAATAAATGAATAAATGGTTTTACAGATGTTGATAGAATTATTTATAAAATCGATTCCAATATTAATAGAGATTTTACTTTGTCAGTAAGTCCGGATGGATTTTTAACGGGAAATTTGCGCAAACATGAAGCCAAAGAATCTAAAGATTCTAGCAATCTATGAAACAAATCGAGATTGATTTCGACGCGAGGATATAACAATTAGTTAAAAGTTAAATGATTAATTTATTAAAATTGTAAAAAGATTCTTAAATTCAAATAAACGTCAGAAATTTTATTGACAACTGTTGATATAAATCATAGCATAGTAATTTATGACCGATATTTGAAAATAAAATTTAATAGAGAATAGTCATTTCAACATCTATAGTCCAGTCACTTTATACATTCACCTCTTAAAAAATCCGACTGAAGATTTTCTTTCGGATTCTCTTTATTTTGGCGTCAAAAACAATCCCTCGGAAGTCCATAAAGCCAACTGGACTGCTACAGAAGTTACCGAAGGTCAAAGGTCATGAAAATCAGTTTTTCTCAAATATCTAGTAAACTATTGGTTTTACGTTAATTTTGGTCGTTATGAAATTTGTTCATGAGCTAAATTTACACAAAAAAGGTCCTATACAAAATTCACGTAGAACTAATAGACATAGGGCTGAGAAATTTCGGAACAAAGCGCATACTCTACTATTCTATACGTATAGTGGTGTATACAGATAATAAGACCTATTTATCCATAGAAACACCGTTCATGCAGATGTACCTGCATAATTTCTGTCTGAATTGTCTTTGGAAAGGACCCTTCTTCATAGTAATAATAGTAAGGGCCTTGAGTAGCAGCATACAAAAATTATGCAGGTATATACGATGTTTCTATGTATAAATAGGTCTTATTATCTGTATACTATACGTATAATGGAGTATGCGCTTTGCTCCGAAACTTCTCAGCTCTATATCTCAAACACTATTGGTTCTACGTAAATTTTGTATAAGACCTTTTTTGTGTAGATTTAGCTCATGAACAGATTTCATAACGACAAAAATTAACGTTAAACCAATAGTTTACGAGATATCTGAGAAAAATTGATTTTCGTGACCTTTGACCTTCTGTAACTTCTGTAGCCGTCCAGTTGGCTTTATGAACTTTTGAAGGATTGTTCTTGGCGCCGAAATAAAAATAATCCCAAAGGAAAACCTTTAGTCGGATTTTTTTAAAGGTTTGGCCTTTTTTGTATAAAGTGACTGGGCTATCTAACCTAACATTATCAAAAATCTGAAATTTTGACATCACAGTACTTTTAATTTGTGAACCCATTAATAAAGACCATAAAAACAAAAGAGATAATTCGAGTTAAGATCATTACAATATGTATGGATGTTACACAGACACACGATAAGGCGATATTGCACCGAAAAAGAAGGTTTGATTTACTATAACTTTTGAATAGGCAAGTAGAGGCAAATGAAACTTTGCATAATTTATAGATTTTTATGTGAACTTTTAGGTACCATAGACATTATTCCATAACTAAGCCTAACAAATTGATGCGAGACCTTAAAACATATATGATGCAAAAAATAATGAATAATTATAACTTTATATTAAAATTACACAGTTACTATTCATAAAACTAAGTATATACGCGCAATTACAGACTTACCAGAGCCTATCGATGCCATGATATATACAGATGGCAAACCAAAACACACTAGAAGCGTCCAGAACAGATGCATGTTTTTCTAGTCTTGTATTTGATAACAGCGTTAAAGTATTTTATCGGTCGTTTTATTTTTATCAATTGCAGCCTATATTTTGTAATAATGTACCTAGCAATAATATATACGACCATATTTATAAACAATTTGTAATTTTTTAGTAATTATGTGCGCCATTTTGGATCCGCCATTTTGAATTTTGCAATTTTAACCTTAAATTCTTAATCAGAGACTCGAATAACCTTTTTATGCACCAATCATCACCCATTTTACTTATGTTTTTTGACTTTTGTCCGCCTAGATATTTGTTACAAAGTATTTAACACTAAAGCAAGTTTCAATATACCGGGTGTACCATTTGAGTTGAATTCTCTTACGTATAGAGAAAGTATTAACAAGTTTCGTAGACCTAACCAACCAACGTCCAGATAATGAGCTTATAACGAGACCCAGTGATTTGGTTCATTGCTCTGCTTTGTCTTTTAAGAGTAAGTTGATCACTGAAACATCCTGTCTCCGACCTGCCAAGATAGCTAAGAGGCATTTTAATTGAATGTTAATGGTAGGTATTCACTAGGGCCACTAATCCTCCAGTTTCCCTAAAAGTGAAGTAATCAAAATTCAAATATACACACCCAAATGGCAGAATTGCAACATTTCATTTTTCCAGAATTTGATAGAAAAATTATTTTTTTTACCAAACGTTTCATCTGGTGAAAATCTTCTTGTTTGTCAGTTACAACCAGAAATTAGAAATTTTAGTGGTTGCCGTGGATGAATGTAAGGTAATTATACCAAAAAATACAGTCACGTATCTAAAGTTTTCATAAAACTTACAGTTTTCAACTTAGATGTCAGAGTTAGAAGTCTCAGTTGGCTTACCAACTGTGAAACAAGAATCTAAAGAGCTTTTCAATAATATGTGATTTGATATATCTAATTTTTTCAGAACCACCACATACTTTTTCAAGAACAGGCGTAAGCACAACCTCTTAGAAGTAAAATTCTAAAACATACTAGACCACAAAAATAAAAATACGACGATATGTGTAAATAATTGTTTTATCAAACAGTTTCTCACAGTGTAAATAATTTTATGCAACCGTTAGACTATTATAATAGTTATCTATATAACAAGACTGTAAGGTGTAACTTTTTGAGTGACTAGGAAATTTATTGCATGAACGACGGCGAATGCCATAAATCCCACGAGCTCAAAAAGGACACTTTATATGGTACTCAAGTTGTATACAATATTTTCTGCATGGCCGCATTTTAAAGAAAATAGAAAAGAAAAACTTTCAACCCCTAAAAAAAAGTATGCAGTATCAAAGCGTTCTTTGCCTGGTGCTCTAGTTGCCAATGTTATTTATAAAAAATAAAGTATAACAAAGTTTTAACTTTTTACGGCGTTTTGTATGTGATTTTATAATTTAACTAATAAATGTGATTGATGGAAATTGCTCTAAGATTTATTAGTTTGCAATAATTTTCTAGTTATTATACATGATAAGCACTACTAAAATTGTAAGTAAAAGCACACTAACTTAAAAAAAAGAAACATTTTTCAAATTTTTCAGTAGAGCCAAATTCATATTAAAGAAGTATAGGATATTTCCCAGTATTATTCCATTTCCGAAAAGAAAAGAAGAGCCGAAGAAGTCTTTAAGTAAACAAATGTCAACTTCTTGGCAAAAGCTAAAAATTACAAGCATTTGTTAAACAAGGTATGTTTTAGTGATTTGCTTTTAAAGAAAGAAATTACATTTTTTAGGGGGTTCTATATTTGGGTAGCAAGAGCATCTATACGCCACGAATTAGCTGTGTATTTGTAACAACGTGTACTGGTGATAATGGAACACATTTGTTATAAAAGCTGAAGATAGGGTAAACTCGGGTAACTACGTGATACCAGTAACTCCGTGATAGTTCATATTTGCGTATTCATCTAGTTACCAGTGTAGTATATTGGGTTGCCTATAGTACACAAACGACGATTATTTTAATGTATAAATATAATATATCCTGTTTACATTGCGGCAAACCACGTGTTTTGAAGTTTATTGGAACGAATTGCGTTTTTCGATGATTTTTAGGACCGCGAGGTATGTAATTAAACTTAAAAAGTAGTTAATTAAGAATGTTGAAAATTAGGATCGAAAACAACACCCTTTACTTCATACACAAAAATTTGTTGCGTTCGTTTCTCGATTTTTTCGCTCTTACAATTCTGTTCGGCGTTTGTTTATTTAATACAGAACGTTCGGAGTGTTCTATTTGGGTTCGTTTTTGTCAAAACAGAAGTTTTAAGAGTTAACTCCTTTAACTTCGAAATACAGGACGGAACACTAAGCTAGAATGCGGGAAAATTCAAATATTTGTCAAATTTATCGCACCTTCTTGTCACACTATTGTAAAAACAAAACACTAAATAAAATAATAGAAAATAAATAAAAACAAAATTATATACATAATTAAGTGCAATCGCTGCACTAGAAACGCGTATATTTACAGTTCGAATTTAATTACAAAATCATTTATAACTTAAACGACATAATCCTACGAGTCGTTCGTTTATTTGTTCGCAGTTAGGAGCACTCCGAGGTCACGTCATGAAGCTCCAAGCTCTATCGACTCCGTTTCTAGAACAAATAACCGAACTCGCCTAATATTACTTGCCTGTATATACAGTATGCCCATTTTACAGGTCCTCCTCTGAATGTTTGGAAATAGGCAATACGTCTTACAATTCAGAGCTGGCTTTTCTTAAAAAGTTCAACACTTTCTAATTGAACCATTGTTTGCTGTTAATTTAAAAACTGACGAAAGTCAACTGTTTGACATTTGTTGGTTATATTTAACTTTTATACAAATCTGTTCATTTTGTTTACTTTTTTTTTGTTAAATAAGTTTTCTTGTTTATTATTAAATTCTTAAGGTTTTATAATAATTTTAATTATTCTTATTGATGTTTTCTAAAAAAGCAAATCTGATTTCTAACCAGTGCAAATTGAGCAATTTTGACATTAACATGTATTATAGAAAACAAACAATACAAACGTGATCCATTTTGTTTTTAAAATCTGTAATTACACAAAAGATATCTCTAGATTGTAAGACGTGTTGCCTATTCCCAAACATTCAGGGGAGGGCCCGTAAAATGGGCATACTGTTTTTAACAATGTTTTAAAAGTTCAGCTTTAGTTTTCTTTTAACTTCTAGGCGAATAACACAACATCTAAACACTAACGCGCAGAATGTCAAATAATCTATTGACGAATAATTCGAATTCCTTATTATTGTTGTTATGTCCATTAAAGCGAATAACAACTACGTAAAGACACGGATGTTTAAAAAGAATTTAAAAAAAGTAAAGTTAAGAAAGATTTGGTCCTAATTAGAGTAATGCTGTTTTGTTTTGTTAAATCCATTTTCCTTGACAAAACGCAATTCCAAGATCTCGCTTGAATTCCATTTCACCGGCAAAACATAACTCGAGATTGTTTTTATTTTTATGTGATGTTTTTAACGTAAGATACTTAAATAATACTTCCTCTGTTCTACAATAAATAAGCCATTTCTATTTCTGTTAAAAAGTATGGTATCAAAAAGCACGTTCTGACCTTGAATGCGATAAACAGGTGTTCTACTAACTGTGAATAAAGTTAATTATTTGCAGTTGTCCATTTATAATCTGCATGTTGAAAAAAATTAGTGAATTAAGTGTCACACCACCTACGTTAAGGATCGTAGTGAATAATTTATTTAAATGTTCGCGTTTTTGTTATCAATCATGGCAAAACCAAATTTAAAGGACGCGGTACGCTACATTGCATTTCGTTTTGCAAAACCATAAACAATACAAATTAAATAAAGCTGCTGTTATGACAGTAGTTGGGCCATTTTAAAAATCAAGAGCAACACTTAAACAAATTTGGAAAAGATCAGAACAATCATTATCGAAAGGAAAAGAACCGATAAATGTTAGGTCTAGAAAAAAAAGAAAATTGTAGCCGTAAACCAATTCATCATGGTGAAAAGTTTGATAACATTAGTAATGTTGATGTAAGACGCAGAACTACTCTTCGTTCATTAGAGTATGCAGTTGTGATTTCAAAAACATCTTTATGGCGTTTGTTCAACAATGAAAATATAAAACATCATTCCAATTCGCTCCAACCCTTGACGACGCAAGAGAAGAAGAGCTATCCAAAACAATTTTCAATTGTTTTTCCGCCTGTTTAAAAAAAATGAGATTGATGTTGGTTACTCAAAACCGAAACATTGTGCAGGAATTTTGTTAGCGTATTTTATTAGAGAACAGAAAGTGGCAATAGAAAAGTGGTTTTAGTTAGGAATATAAAAACGAAAACCGAGAAATCTACTTTTTTTAAATATTTCAGAAACTATCCAAGCTATCTAAAGTTTGCAAACGCCAACAAAAAGGTCCTATAAATAACCAACTTTCGTCCCATTTAAGCGATCCAGTAACTCTTACTGTTTTCAAGATCCCCATGCTGTGCATCCTTATCTTGAACACACTGTATATTTATAAATAAATGTTTTATGTTTTTATTTCTAATCGGTACTAAACGTTTATGCAAAATCTTTGATAGTGCAATGGCGTCAAATACAGACGCAGGTACGGAAATTTTCAAAAAAAAAGAAACAGCACTTCCAACCTAACAAAATGAAAGTATGGCCTGTTGGGACCCAGAAATATCGTGAACGGAGTATACAGGGAATATCATTCCAGGTGGAAAATATTAGCACCATTCGATTTTTCTTGGGAAATTGGGCAAAAACTGTTATAAAAATGTTCGTCTTAAACGTATATTTTTCAAAATAAAGGTCATTTAAGATATTTAATACTTGTAAGTAAAGCAGTGATTGATAGAGCAAGAATAGGTCATAGGTTTATTAACGTGGTTACCTTAGTAACATTTTTGCAGGTCGTTATTATTAATGTTTCTAGGTAAATGCAGTATTGCAATATCTTCTACAAACAAGTAAATCAAAGCAATTGCATTATGTAAATACCATTTTAAAAAAATTGCTGGTAAATAGGAGAAAAATATGATTGATTTATGTTTTCTGGTACCTAAACTATGGGTGGTTACTTTTATTTAATAATTTTGGGCAGTCATAAGCAAATTATAAAAAAATATACGACTCTTAATATTTCTACAACCGAAGAGTTAAATACAAACGGGTACTAGAGTTTCTTGCATAGTTTTCGATCCAGCATCCAGTAGCGTTCATATTATCTGCTTGAAATAATACACTCTGTATACTAAACTGTGATCAAGCATTCTAACCTAAATAGGTTAAACACATGTTAACTGTGACTTGACGTTTAATAATAATGCGCAATTGATAATGCAAAGAGAAAAAACCTTTCACAATCGTTTTTCTAGACACCTGGTATAAAGATTTCAATCTAGAAAAAAAAATAACAAGTGTTTGGAATTGGAATTGACAGTTTCTTACAAATGAATGATGCCATGATTTTTAATCATGTTACTGTTTGGTGGTGTATTTTCCACTCTACGCCTACATGTGTAGAGATAATAATAATGTAAAAATAACAAACAAGCACTTACAGTAAAAATATAATCGACTTTATCCAATAATGAGAGGCTATTTAACAATATAGTGCCATGTTCATAAAGTTTCAGTAAATCTTACTGCACCCTACCTATCTCTTGTTAGTATAATCGTTAATTTATTGTTTGTAACTGGTAGAATAATGCTACTAACATAAGTACGATTCACAAATTTTATCTTTTTAATCGAGAATTAAGTATAAACCACTAAAAGAAGATATTTAACCCTCCTAATATCGAACTAAATTGGCTACCAATTATATCAAGCGGAGTACAGGTACACCTCATGCAGTCATTCAATTTGACAAAATCCTAAGTAAAACAGCATTTTACAAATCTGAAAGTGTCAAAACTTCAAATTGAAAATTTCCCTAGCAGTCACCATCGTACAGAAATGATTTCATTTAATCTTTTGTAAAATTTCTAGGGCCCTTCACGCTAATTGTATCTATATGCCTTTGGGGTAATCCTTACCCCGCTTAGTATTAGGAGGGTTAAATGAACTAAAAAAAAACAAATAAAACTTACCCAGTCCTAGATTAACTGTGATACACAGTCGTTTTTAATTACCACTTATCACTCACAGATTTTAATAATGTACCTTCGCGAAACGTGTTAATCTATTTTATAATTTACAACACATTAGAGATCACCCACCTATTAATTTACGAAATTTTTAAAATTATTATACAGTCTTCAATAATAATTTAAAACTGCGAGAAGTTAATTCATCTGTCTAACCGGTTTTAAACGAAACGCGCGACTGGACAGCATGTGTAACAAAGTTATCAATTCTTTAAAATAAAATTTTAACAAACATCCGTTCATAGAATGAAATAATTGAAATATTACGCGTCAGAAAAACAATATCTGAACGAAATTGAAAGAGAGGGGCGGATTTTAAAATAACATTAAACATGAATACAAAATTTTTATCAAAACTCCTTGAAAATATGGCACTAAACTAAGCCAGACATTTAGAACTAACACTTTCCTGATAGATAATAAATGATAATATCAACATTAAATTTATTTTTGCATCTTTTGTTGTTAGAATTTATTTCTTTTTAAAGTTTGTATTATACAGTGTGATAGTAACAATATTTTTTTTTTTGTAAATTATTTGTATTTCAAAGATTGACGTTCGAACTTTTTTTCTGTATTAGCACTCTTCAAGCTTTAACAGTGCATTTTTTATGAAGATTTCTATTATTTTTAACGTCATATGAATTTTAATGATTGAAATTCTTGATTTGGTGGTTTTTAGAACAGTATTCTTTGGAGCGCCAATTTGTTAAGAAAATTATCCTTTTTAAATAATGTTTTTCGTTTGAAAGTTTCAAATTTTTGCATCTCATCTCTTCATTTATGTAATCTTCTGCACTTACAGTTACAAATTATTGGTGACCTATATTGGCAGATGATGCAAATGTAACGTATTCTGCCATGGTTATTTGATGGAATTTGGCAAGTTTGGTGTAGATCGTTGCGTTTTTTTTGTTTCTACTCAACAGGTCTTTCTTCTCTAGCTTTCTTCATAATTAAAACTGAATTTTAAGAATAAGATAAAAGAAATCTTTGTTTTAGTAGAAGAAATAAAAGAAGAGAATTTGTTGTTTGGAAATTAGCAAAACGTCTATTTTGAAGGAGGTCTCAATGCTGTGGCCAGATACTGGATATCTAGAGAAGTACAGTCAAACTGCTCGTACAAGATGCTTCTAATCTTCAAACATGTTCTTGAAGTAAAACAACTTTCTACAAAAACAGTCTGTAAGTGCCAAAATTGTGCCTTTTGCGTTTTCAGCGTAGCACATTTTGGAAGTATTAACTAGCTCTAAATCAAGCCTTATCATTTGGTTTTTGAATAGATTGCACTATTAATGTATTCCGTTGGAACTTTATTCAACTCTAATTATGAAAAATTTAAAATTTCAAAACAAATGTCAAAGTTGTCAATCTTGATGTCGTGTAGTGGAGACAATTAACTTCTGGTGAGTCTAATTTTTGATAAGTAGATATTCTAGCCTTAAGGAGTATCTTTGGAAATCAAATACCAATGTTGTCCGGGAGTGATGTGGCATTTGTAATATTGCTCTGACCTAATAAGATTTTTTCCAATGTTTTCACAATTAAAAAAATATTAAAGAAATGATCACATTAAAGTAATTCATATCAAATATATACTTTCTGCTGCGAAACAGTTGCTGACTAGATTGTCTTGTCACTGTGCCCTTGAGAAAGAATGTCTAAAGCAGAAATTGCTTAGAGTTTTAGAGGAACAGCAAATCAGCTCTCAAAAACGACCGTAGCACGTAATAATTACACTTCACACCATCGGAATTTAAAATTCTTGTTTGGTGATTTTTTTGCAGTGTCTTAAAATGTAGGGAAGAATTGGTGACACGCCCATTTCGAGCGCCCAGGCTATAAACTAAAAAGTTCGTGATTAGATCTACATATACACCTGAAGAAGAATCAGGATAAAGGGTTGGTAAAAACTAGAGTCAAAAATGCTTGCGTATAGTGTGAAATTGATGCATGTACCGCGTAGATCATTAACAGATTTGCTGATTTTTCTGCTTCTGGCTGGAACGAGCACTGTTTACCTTATCTTTGAACTAGCAAAAAGGTTTTCTTCTTAAAAACAGAAGGTGGCAGGTTTTTGATCATTTGTTCCCGTGTTCCAAAAAAAGTACTTTGGGACAAAAAATATTCTTTTGTCTAAATAAAAACTGCAACTTCAATATCAGCTGTAATAGCTTCGCCCAGTGTTACGCAAAGTACTCGTTGGATTTTACTGAATAGCTACCGATGCGAGTAACCATAAATCTACAAAAAGTTTTTCATTCATAGTGCAATACTTTCATGTTAAAAAGGGGATAAAATTAAAGTTGATCAACGTAGTTTCATTGCCAAGTTTGCTACTACTTTCTGTCTCAAAACTATAAATAATGTTTCCTTGGACAAACAATCATGTATTGCATTTTGTAGAGATAATTCAAACACAAACTTTAGAGGCTTGTACAGGCAAGGGACAGATACCGTTTTTCAAAAACTAAAAATAGTTTACAAGAAAACATT
>VTPC01005210.1:0-13341 GCA_011009095.1 Ignelater luminosus
CCGAAGTTGTTACACCGAAATACCCAAAGGTAAACAAGAAATGGAAGTAAAAACAAAGGGCCGTATATTTAATATTATATTTGATCTAAAGAACAACTTTTGATAGGGGTTTTGGAATTTATTGTATTTTATTTTTTATGGGTGTGAACACTTATTCTTAAATTTAACGTATAAATAGGAGAATATCAGTTCTAATCGCTGCAATAATTCTTTGAATTATAACAAAACTAAACTCAACAGCAAACTAGTTTTAAGGTTAGTATTTTACAGACCAATTTTTTATAGTAATCGCAATTAGTGTCGAATATAAGAATTTTCATAAACACACTAAAAATAGTTTGTGACAGAGACAAGTTTAGAACTTGACCTATATATTTAATATTTAGGTTAATGGAGAATGTTGTAAAAGAAGTGCAAGGTGTTAGTTTAGTTAATTTAAGTTTCTGTTTCAGTTATAACAAAGTTATAGGTATATCAAAACAAAATCGAATAACACACGTTTCTTTTGTTTTTCAAATATCTGTCTTTTGTCTACATTTATATAAGTCAATTCGTTATTGTAGTATTCAGAATTGACGTTGTTTTACATTTGTTTTTACAATGTACGACAAAATTGGTAAGAAAACGCGTATTGGGCGACCAAGGAAAACCTCAGTTTGAAATGGTGTCCTAGGAAGAACAAGCTTGGCTGATAGTAGCCTTAATTCGATCGAATTAACTAACATTAAGTTATGGTATGAAGCTACCAATGTTAGAGTGTATTTCCACTGCTTAGTAATGAACTAAGAGGGTGTAGACCACGAAAGAAATCACTTGCTTTGGAGAAACAAAGACGCTTTCGTGACAAATTAGCTTTTAATATCAACAATCATGCCGGAGGTGTGTATGTTAGAAGATTTTCTGGAAAAGAATATCTCCTTAAAATGAAGCATCCAACCGCTGTCTTGGTAAGGGGTTGCACGTCTGTCCAAGGTGTTGGTCGACTACATATTGTATTTGGGATGATGAATGTCACAGAATACCCTGAAGTACTGGATAATAAGATGTTGTCTTTATTTTCCATGATGGTAATGCACTTTGCCATATAACAAAGCTAGATGACCACCAATAAAATTAATAGATTGAACTGGCCAATGAAATTCCCTAATCTTAGTCCCATAGAAAATCTATGGCAATATCTATCTAAAAAGAAACCTACAGCAAAAACGGAATCGATCGAATCTCTGGTTCAAGTATGCCATTACTGTATTTCAAAAGAAAGGTTGGGCAAACTGGTGAATTCCGTGCCAAACAGATGCGAATTGGTTACTAAGAACAAGAGCTGGCCAAACAAATATTATTACCAATAGTTCAGATTGAGATTTCATGGAGAACTTAATTATAGTAGGCGTAAGTTATTCTAATACAGTAAGTAATAAATCATGTTTTAGAAACTTCCCGTGGCGGCATTTAGTTTATTTAAGATTATTTATCATACCATATTTGTATGGGATATGATACGTGAGTTCATACAGGGTAATGAAAAAATGGCGAAGCAACATCATACTGTACTATTCATGGACTTAAATTGAGCATGACAAAAATGTTAAAAAAACAATCTACCTATTTCAAGATTACTTAAAGATCGGAGGCTTGAATGTACGGCGTGCGTGGGGCAACAATGTGTGCAGTGTACGCCGGGAAAAACATTCAGTCATTAAATTTAAATATTTTCTAATTACAATGGAAAATCGATTTTATCCTTCTTTTTCTTATTTTTGGTTTGGTTTGTTTAACAACAAAAATGTTAAATTTCATTCTTAAGACCTCTATATCTTTGAAAAATCATAAGATAAGAACTTTTTAACATTTATTTCCTGCTTTGCTGCAGTATGGTGTTGTGTCGCCATCTTACCAGCATTCTGTATACGTATATAAAATGCGTCAAAATACAAAATATCAAGAGACAATCTATATAAGCACTTAATATTGCTTCTGACATTTAAGAAATACAATAGAACAGCAAAGATGATAAATGCCTCCATACAAAAAGACCCAAAATTAATAAACCAGAGACTCGTTAGGTTACTAGATCTGTTTATTTTTCTGAATTTCCAAGCTTAAAACCAGAGAAAGTTTGAAATGTGATATTATGATTAAATAGGCATTTCATTAGCTCTTATTATTCATGAACATATAGGGCGTTGAATTTAAACAAAAATGAACTATTGCAGTACAAAAATAGCAGACATTTCAATTTTATTTCCTCACGAAGTTACACCAAGTCTGATATGATCCCCTACGTTTTCCCTATGTCTTTAAAAGCAAAGGAACTAGTCAGTATATACAACCTTCGTGAAATGCGTAAAAGGTAAAGAAAATGAAAAATGTAAAATGTGACAAGTTATGTACTTATAATCTTAGCAAATAAATACCCGACCTCACACAGGTTTTGAAAGTTACTTTTGTATCTGTCTTAGTTTAAGTAAAACTATTTAGTTCCTTTTTATATTTTGTGACCCTACTTGACTTAATAACAAAAAGCACTTACCTGGACAAAGAATAAGTGCCAGTTTAAAATAAATAAAAAACTTGACAGCTGGTAAAGGATTAAGGGATTCAGGTAAGTACCTTATTCGTTGAACTGAAAATCTACCTGGAAGTCTAATGAAAAAGAGAGAAGTTTTATTAGAACCGATCAGTCAAGGATGTTACGTATTTATTATTACAGTGCTAAGAGAGGCCTGATGCAAAACACTTAAAAGTGCAATAAGGATTGTAACATCTGGGTCCTGGCTATAAAGTCTGTAGACGCTATATGTATAAATATTAACTCAAGAGCTGATTCTGACTTTAGTAATGCTTGTAGAAGGCAATCCCTGTATATTGGAAACTAATAATTATACAGGGTGTTCAAATCATAGTGTTGAAAACACCCAGGGCGGATAGTACTCATGAAGGTAAGTAAAAAGATTCAGAGAAACATGTGTCCGGAAACGCACCGTTTTCGAATTGCAGTATGTCAGACTTTCACTTACAATTTCTTGTTTTTTCAATATTTTAAGAACGAGGTGAGATATTGTAATTAAATCTTCTACATGCTTACTATTCTAAAGTGTCTACTACTTTACGTAGTTATGTGCTTGATATCTGTATTAGAGGCGAGGAATTAGGGGAAGGGTTAGCCCCCTACCCTAAAGAAAATTATCACGCCACTGAAACTGATTAAATAATTGTTTTACTTTCATGATTAACAATCGATTTGGCTTGCTGTTCCGATTTTCTCATAGAATGCGCCATTTTCTAGTAAAATTTAATTTTTCAAAACGTTTCACAAGTTACAATAGTTGCATCTCATTCTACGATAAAAATCAAGCCTACTTTGTCAGATAACTTTTTTTACTAAAAGTCATCGTTTTTGAGATACAGGGTATTAAAGTTTAATTTAATATTCTTGGATTTTTCAATATTAAAATCAAAATGAGATATTGAGATCAAATTTCCTATATGTTTGTTTCTCTAAGATGTCTGCTACCCTACGTAGTTTTGTGTTTGATATCATTAGCAGATACGGGAAATTGAGAAGACGGTTACTTTCCTGCCCTAAAGAAAATTGTTACGCACTGAAAATGGAAAACTCCTTTATTTTCGAAATCAATAGTGGATTTTGCAAAGAAAGCCGCTTGTGTATCTTTTCTCTAGAAAGCATCATTTTCTAGTAAAATTTGATTTTTCTAAACTGGGGAGAATAGTCTGACACACTGTATCTCTTAATAGAAGTACTTTAGCGAAAACAGTTATACAGCAAAGTCTGTCTCTTTCGAGGAACATTGCATCCTGTTTTTGAGATATTTAGAAAATGTGTGACCTTAACATAGGCTAGTTTTACTAGAAAATGACGCATTAACGGAAAAAAACTCATAAGCAATTTTTTGTCGAATCGGTTGTTGATTTCGAAAATTTTCTTTAAAATAGGGAGTTAGTCCTTCCGCAATTTCCCACCCCTAATAAAGATATCAAACACAAAACTACGTAAAATAGTAGACACCTAAGAGTAACAGGCATGTAGAACATTTCATCTTAAGATTCTGCGTTGTTCTTGGAATAATGATAACACAAGAAATCTAAAATGAAACTTTGACATGGAGATGGAGCATTTTCGGACATACGCATGTTTATTCAAATTTTTTTGTTTATCTTTATAGGTACTACACACCTTTAGAGTTTTAGACACTTTCTGCAAAGAAATTTGACCAAACTGGACTCTAAAACTTACCTTGCTTATACGTCTTTAACTTTGAAAACGTTTTTTATTTTTATGGATGACTGAATCCAATTTTTAGTGGAAATTAATACAATCTTTGGTCAATTTAGATAATGTACGAGGGTGGTCTAAAAAGTTTCCGACCTAACAAAGATACAAGACATTTTTTCTGAAAATTTTTTTTTATTTTTCAACATAGTCTCCTTGTAACTCTACACACTTCTCCCAGCGATGCTCCCATCTCTGTAACCCGTCCAAATAGTACTCGGCATTTTTCTCTGCAAAATAATTGTTCACGATCGTGATTGCCTCTTCATTTGACGAAAATCTTTGTCCTCCGAGCGCAATTTTTAGATGAGGGAACAAAAAGAAGTCGCTTGGGGCTAGATCTGGTGAGTAAGGCGGATGGTCAAGCAGTTCAAACCGTAATTCGTGGATTTTCGCCAAGGCAACCTCTGAGGTGTGAGACGGTGCGTTGTCTTGGTGAAACAGGATTTTCTTTTTCTGCAAATGTGGCCGTTTTTTCGCAAGTTCTGCCTTCAGCTTGTCAAGTAATGATGCATAGTATGCTCCTGTAATGGTTTTTCCTTTTTGAAGATAATCGATTAAAATAACTCCATGACTATCCCAAAAAACAGTCGCCATCACTTTCCCAGCCGAAAAAACAGTTTTTGCTTTTTTTGGAGCCGGTTCCCCCTTTGCAGTCCACTGTTTGGACTGTATTTTTGTTTCGGGCTTATAATGGTGTATCCAAGTTTCATCTACAGTAATTAATCGGCGCCAAAATTCGGATTTATTTCGCCTAAACTGCGCCAAAAGAGCGTTGGAAATATTCATTCGAACACATTTTTGGTCTAACGTGAGGAAACGCGGCACCCAACGCGCGGACAGCTTTCTCATGCCTAAATGTTGATTTAATATGTGACAAACACGTTCTTTTGACATGTTCATAACCTCTGCTATCTCTCTCACTTTAATTCGGCGGTCGTCTAGCACCATTTGGTGAACTTTGGCGATGTTTTGGTCGGTAGTTGCAGTTTTTGGACGTCCCAAACGTTCATCGTCTCCCAAGCTCTTACGGCCACGTTTAAATTCGGCAGCCCAAAATTTCACTGTGGTAAATGATGGTGCAGAGTCCCCATACACGGAATCCAACTCATCTTTTATTTGCGAAGGCGTATTGCCTTTCAAAAACAAATATTTAATGACAGATCGATACTCGATTTGTCCATTTTCACAAAAAAAACTCACATCAACTCACTCAAACGACTGTTACATAAAAAGTGCGCGTCCAAAATGGCTGAAACTTTGGTGAGTAACTGTCAACAGATGAACAACGAAATTCGGTAGCTTTTATTTACGAGTGCTGCCATCTTCACATTAAGGTCGGAAACTTTTCAGACCACCCTCGTACTACTGAATAAGAAGAATCATATGGTAAAATAGTACCTTGAAGCTATTTCCGCATTAGAGAATCTGAAGAATATTCTACGTTAACTCATATTGATGTATGATTTATTATACAGGACAGAAATTCTGATAGGTTCTCAGACATGAAGGCATATACTGTTAGAAGGTTTGAAATGAAATAAAGGCCATTTTGATGCGTGCTAATATTAATAAAAAGCCATCTTGACAGAGTAATTTAATAATAATTATCATGCTTAAGAAACCAGTGAGTTTTTTTAGAAATAGCTTATGTAATCTGAAAATTAAATTTTATGAAATCGAGTTTTAAACTAATTTTATGCATAGGAGTAATTAAGTTTTTAATCCAGAGTAGATAGAATGTAGATATTTGATCAATTAAACCTTTGGAGCTAGTAATAATAGGTAGGTATGTAAATTCATTCCATTCTAAAAACTGAGGTTAGGGTTTCCTATTTAGTTTTTGTAAAAAGAGAAAACTAATTTTGGCATTTAGAATTAAGCATTTGATATTCTAATATACTAATTCATTGTGAAAACATCTTTTATAATACACACTTGCTTTGTACTGATATCTGAATATAAGCTGACCCTTGGTACTTCTTTTATAGTGTTGTTTTCAATAAACAGCAATAATATAACTAAAAATTAGACATCTCCAGTTGAGCATATAGCCTTTATAAGGTGCTCCTTTTATTTCAGTTTGTAAAGTAAAGTAAATGATTCGTAAAAAAGTTTTAAAAAATGTATTCATCTGTGATAAAAACCTATTTCTATTATGTTGCGGTGTTTGTGCTTAAGCGAGAATTTAAAAATTAAATTTTGTACGAAGAAGGTATATTCATTACTAACAGTTTGTTTTGCACAGTATGATGATTAAAATGATAAAGAATGATTATAATCCCTAAGCGTTAATTGTTTCTTCTGGAGGGTTAGAGGGGGTAAAGAGGGTTGTAGAACAAGAACGGAGATAATTAAACAACTTATAAATTTGTCTGGGTAGCAACTTGAAGTTTCATGTATATAATAGCGGCTATAAGTTGCTTCATCTCATCCATGTCCATTAAATGATGCACGTTAGAAGGAGATAAGTAAACATAAACTTTATGCATATTAATGTAAATTACAATTTTGCTCATCGTACAGCTATCTGAATAATTCTAAACATTAACGTTCGAAACAATAAAATTACGATATTTCGTTTAGTTTTGCACGCGAAACTGTAAACATACTTTTATTTATAATTTTACAATAAGCAAAAACAGATTACACGAAAATTTTGCAGTATGTGCTGTTAAATGGAGTTTTCGAATTGTTTTAAAAGAGAATAATGGAATTTCCTATGCAGGCAGATAAAACTTGTTCAACAAAGTTGTATTATATCTAACAAAATTGTTTCCAGATCATATCTTTTAGAGTGGTTTGTGCTATTTACATGTATATTTTGTAGGTGCTTTTAACATGAACACTTTGTGCTTTGCTTGTTTGATGTTGAACAATTAAAAACGTGATGGAATAATTTCCGCTAAATGATAAAGTTTTTGCATGAAAAATCACCAAACGCTTTAAACCCTATAAAGCATTTATTATAACTGATATATGTTTAATTAAAAATAAAACAAAAATTACGCTAAATTTTCAAATAACAATCTAATTGTATGCAAAAACTGTTATTATGTGTTGATTCTTTCCGAAAAAGCACGTAAACATTTCCAACCAAAAAAAGTGGGTTAATTGAATCTCAAAAATACAGTCTACTTTATAGGTCCTTTTACAACTGAAAACTGGAAGAATAGTTTAGATAAAAATTGTCCCAAACAGCTTTCCTATTCACCCGGCATTGAACTTGCGATTAATTAATTGTTTCTGTTCAGAGTGCCCTCGCTTTCTTCAAACTATTTATTTCAGGTCTCCAATCGTATACGTTAAGAATATTGTTTCGTTAGGTGTAAACATCAATAAAAGACCATTTTTGTTATATCATACCAAATACTTTTAAACAACTAAGTTGTTTTCATGAAAAATTAATTTGAGACAAATCGCTAAATTTAAATTTAATTAGCATAGATAGAAAAATATAAAGATCTAATCGTGATTATTTAAAGGTTTGGTTAATACCTTATAACAAGTTATAACATTCATTACTATGTGCAATGAGAAATCAAGAAGGATAATCCGATTTATTATTGTAAAGTAAAAGACTGTGAAATGTCTCAATAATCCGCGGTTTTATAGCTTTCAAAGTTAAGGAAGCAACGCATTTATTTTCTGTTTTCTAGTAAGGCGAAATATTTGTCAAATTTGGATTTATTGTTTGTTATTGCTGTTCCTGTAAGACTGATTGCCAACTACTGGGTCATCTCTCTGATGATCTGGTTCTACGTGATTTTCCATTCTGTGTTATTTTGGTGAATCTTGTCAGCCATTTTGGTTATACTTTTATTCTATTTGTGTCTTCTTGATTTTATTTATCGTACCACACGTCTTTCTCTTTACATGTTTTTCTTATATGCGTGTTTATTCGTTTGTCTCCCAATGTACACCCTATTGTTCTTTGTCTTCTTTTAGGAATTGCCAGCTCTGGCTTCGATTCCATGTCTTCATTTGTATTTGCGTTTGATGATCAGATGTTTGTTTTTCCATATTACGTGTTTTAGATTACCCAAAATGGTGTCTAACTTTGTCTTTGAAATTCCCACTACTTTATATCTTACCAAGGTAATTAAAACACATAACTCGTTCCACTAGAATGTCCTGGTTAATTGCTAGTTTGGATCTCAAGAATTCTTTTCATATGGTCATTGAGTTGGTTTTTATTGCAAAGATTTTCATTTATATTTTTCTGCACTGGTTCTAAATGTCCAAAGCAACAGTTGTGAATCATATTTAGATTCAGAAAAGAGGAGTGCGTCATCCGTATA
Source organism: Ignelater luminosus (assembly GCA_011009095.1). Classification (NCBI taxonomy): domain Eukaryota; kingdom Metazoa; phylum Arthropoda; class Insecta; order Coleoptera; family Elateridae; genus Ignelater; species Ignelater luminosus. Next base: position 8,593 of record VTPC01005210.1, read on the forward strand.
ACAAGTATTTACTTATTCGTGTTATCAAAGTAGCCTGTTGCTGTTAGTATGTATGCTGTAGAGTAACTCAGTTTTATCTGTACACTAGAACTATAAATCTAAAAGTAGGTACAAATACCCAAGTAGGTAATCTTTTCGTTCATGTTTTCACAGGCTACTTTGATGAGACGCATAAACACCCGTTACAGTAGTTGACGCCTAACTTCTACCATAAGTCACGCACTTTGACAGCTTGTTTCCATACTCGTTTTTGAGATTCGTAAATATATTGTGTTTCATGTTTGTGTTAAATTTATGCCATGATTCGTTTTTTGTTTTGCGGATTATATTATTTGCCTGATTTTGTACTCTCGCGCAGTTTTCATAAGCCTCTTTTGTTTGTTTGCTTTTGCCTGTTGTTTGAAGTCTAAGAAGGCTTGTTTTTTCTCTTCCACGATCTTCTTAACTTCTGCAGCGAATCGTAGCTTGCTGTTTAATTTTGTGTTAAGGTTTATTCTCTTCTTTCCAATTCCTTCTTCGGCTTTTATATAAATCTTTTAGCATCAATATTATCTTTTTTTCCTGTTGGGTTATTTATATTATGGTGGTGTATTTGAATATAATTGTCGTGTTTGTCCTCCTAGTGACTGGATGTTAAATTTTTCAACGAATAATGGAGGTTTCCTTCTAGCGGGTATAGAGCATATTCGTAAGTTGTAGAGGGTTAGGTTATAGTATGAGCTTATATTTGCTGAGGTTAGACTTCTGATGTCTAGAATCTACTACTGATTTGCAGTTTTGAAGAATATATTGTTGATTTTGAGTTTAAGGCTTCTTTATGTGTTCCCGTCTATTCCTTCGTAACCCACTTTAGTGTTTAAGTTATCTAAAAGGAATCTTGTCTATTTGGGGTTGGAGTTCCTAGAGCTCGGTTGGAAAGTAATACCATGAAAACGAAATTACGTTAAGAGAATGTCCTAATATGAAGATGGATATAAATATTGAGAAATAAGACTTCTAAATCTATGTTCGTACATAGAGATTTATTTGTGTGAATAAACGACAATATTCCATTACCTTGAAATGGTACTTAGCAAAGCAGTCCTTAATTTTTGATTTTTGATAGATTGTATTTAGTTTCAAATAAATAATAGGTAGTTGTGTTGTTTTTGTGTCTTTGAATTATGTTATCAAATCACATAACTGTAATTGCGTTTGACTCAGTAAGAGATGTCTTCAAAACAAAAAAGGAGAAACTAACTAAAAATCAAAACAGAGTATTTGCTCAAGTGTTTATGTGCTGGTCAACAAAGTCAACTATTTTAATAACCGTAACAGCTGGAATCATGCCGTCTGTACGAAATTTGCGAGAAGTACGTAGTTTTATAAAGAAAGAACCATGGTCAATTCGGTCCTGACCGAAACGACAATGCCAAAAAAACTTTTCCAAATAGAAGTGTTTTTGAACACTTGGTAGTTTGCAATCCACTTTAAACTGGACTCGCACAAGACGAATATAAGACAGGAATGCCTATACGCTGCGAATGTCATCGTCCTGTGAGAATACGGTACTAGAAAAAGATTATCTAAAGACACTTCACTATTTACTATTAGGTATAAAGTTAAACATATTGCAACGCTGATATGTTCATTTGGTTAAACGCTAATGTTTACAACAATTTTCCTAAAGACACTTAGACATATTGTAACGGGAAAATGCTCAAAAGTATGCACAAGTCCCGTCCAGACCAATGGTAGATGTTAAATCCCGTAGCTCATGCCGCAGATGGGGTGGATTCTCAAATGAACTTACCTAATCTCACACAAAGAGAAGCTTACCGATTTCCAAAACTTTCATTAAACTAATAGATGTTCACAAAAGAGGGCGCCAGCAGTCGTAGATCGAAGGGTTCTGATGGTCGGTCACGCGACTACTCGTGAATCCGACACCCTGTATATAGGCTTCTTGCGAAACCTCACCCTGTGTGTAACTTACCTCGTGGAAGCTTTATTAAAACTCGCTTTAGCGTTTCACAATTGAGACTCAACACAAACAAAAGATTGTATAAACACGTGATTTGTCTTAATTAATTTTGACAAGGAAGTCCTCTGAAGACTTCCTTCTTTTTCAAAAAAAAAAAATCCAAGAAAGAAATACCAGCTTAATATTTACTTCTCTCTTGAACAAAGGTATCTGGCCTTTAATTGAAATTTAGACTAAGCACCACCGTGCTTCTTAATAGCCAAACGAACAAAGTAACGAAATTACCGCTGCTTGTCTGGACCAGAGATCCACTCACAAAGAAAACAAACTGTAAATAATCGACCTTTCTTACATTTATTAAAACAATAATAAAAATGGATTAAACATACACAAACAAGAATATAAAAATAACAAAATAACACTACAAAAGAATGTCAATTGATATCTTTACTGGAGAACAAGATTGACAAAATAAATAATGAGACAATAACAAAAAAAACCAAGTTATTACAATAAACAAAGAGAAATAATTCTGTTACGTAAAAATTTCAAAATATGAGATAAAAGATCAAAATCTCAATATTAAATTAATTAAAACAAGATAAACTTGACAATGAATTTTGAAATAGCAACAAATAAACTTTATATCTAATAACAAAGAAAAACAGTAGTCAAAAGTTATTAATTATGTTGCAACAATTCAACAAACACCAGCTAAAATTACCTGGGAACGTTCCTGTTACAAATTAGTTTAAAATATTACTCGTAAATATTATAATTCAATGAGAAAGTACGAAGTTTTAAAAACTCAAATGACAGAACAAAACAGGTCTTTCTTACGGATAAATGAATTCTTTCTTCCAGACGGTATGTGTAGGTCCACGTTCTAGCCGGGTCCAACCAATGTTCAAGGAAACTTAGATTTCAAAGAACAATCATTTTTATTAACTTTGACCAAGAATCACAAGAACAAAATCCAAGTGTTTATACACAAACTTTAAAAATAACTAAAACCACTTTGAGTCTTAAACGCTCTTTAAATTTACTTAACCCATTCGGTTCACGGAGCTTCCAAGATGTGACACACACAGATCGACGCTTTACGGGGCGGGAAGTTTCTGTTCTCGACAGACCCTTTAACGTTGCACCCACGGGACCAAAATTGTTGCGTTTCTACCCCCTACAAGTTTTATTTCCTGGGAAATACCAGCGTAACTGTAATTGAAGCAAAAACGCCTCCACAATAACAAAGCTTTCAAAGCATCGCTTTTCGGTAAACAAACCTGCTTTCCTCCGTGAATATCACGACAAAGACCCGACGAAATAGAATTTCTCGAGTCCGATCTCTCTTTTACTAAGAGAATCGCTTCAATTAAATTCGGTTTGCAACCACTTCGGATTTGTAGGGGTGACGCCGAAAATTAACCCGTAGGTTGGTTCGAGTACGCAGCTATCCACGTAATGCCTATTCTCTCTGCGTCTCCTGTGGCGCAATGTGTACTTACTGGAGTGGGGTTCGAAAGTCAGATGCACGCCCTAACCGGTCAAAATATAAATATTCTTATGAGACAATGGATAATCCCCATCGTAGATTTACCAGCTTAAACCTGGCTCAATCGAGACTGTCTAACTCCAATTTTTGCGACTAAGATTCCAGGAATTTGTTATTGGAAAATAGCAAAAGGCACGTCTACCGGAGCCCAGAAGTCGAGACCACAAAGTTATCAATTCTTTAGAATAACATTGTAACAAACATCCGTCTATAGAATGAAATAATTTAAATATTACGCGTCAGGAAAAAAATACCTGAACGAAATTAAAAGACAGGGGCGGATTTAGTGCAAATTTTAAAATAACATTACAATATGCAATTTTAAACCATGATTAATAAATTCCCAAATCAAGCTTTTAACTTCATTCCAATTATAAGAAGACGAAAAACCCTGGTTACTATCTCCAAAGTAATACGCAATTTTATTGGCTTCTTTCAATTATCTTAATTTAATCTTCGAGTCCCACGTAAACCAACAATAAACGTTTAGTTACTTCTCTGCGTTTTAACTAATTAAGAAACTTACCTCATTATGAGTTCTTAGTGCGGAAAACGTGCTTTGACTTAAATATAAAACTGGCGACTTTCTAGGTTATAATATAGAATAAATGACCGACCTTTTTATTGTGTCTTCACAATATAGAAAAAATAGAAACGGTCTTAGAATTGCTTCTTGTGATACTCCCAAGCAACATTTACCTGGTATGGATGATGCTGTTCCTTTATAATAAATAACGAAACATCTTCCAGTTAATGATATCTAGATCAAATGTTTTCTAATTTTTTAATACCTGACCTTTCCATTTTCTAAGTAACAGTTGCCTGCTAAGGACTGTATCGTTAATTATGGGTACAACTTCACACCACCATAAATGGTAGGCTGTGACTTTTTCAATCGATTGTCAGATTGACATTTGTTACTTGATGTATAGACATTAAAGTTTGATAGTTAAATTTAAGTGTTTGTTAGGAAATTAAAAAATGAAAGGTTTATCAGCGGAGAAGCGAAGCTTAATTGTGTCTAGACACTGCAATGAAAAAGGTATGACAATGAGAAAGTTAGCGAAAGAATAAGGTGTTAGTGTCCATGCAGTCCAAAATGCAATTAATAGGTTAGGAAAACATTTTACTTTGAATGATTTACCTGGACGCGGAAGGAAACCAGGTGCATCAAGTCCATATTTGGACAAGAAGATATGTAAAAAATTTACGACTAATAAGGAACTGTCTGTCC